>RJWM01001895.1:5487-141617 GCA_004363535.1 Dasyprocta punctata | reverse complement strand
CTTAAGCGCCTGTCTGACAGGCGCGAGGTTGTGAGTTCAATCCCCGGTGCTGCAAAAAAAAAAAAAGGAAATCAAGCAATAACAGCTGGGCGTGGTGGCGCACGCCTTTAATCCCAGCACTCGGGAGGCTGAGGTAGGCCAAGCATTGTGAGTTTGAGGCCAGCTTGGGCTATAACGCGAGCACAAGGCCGGCCTGAGCTACATAGTGCAACCCTGCCTCAAAAAACCAGGGCTGGGAGTTTGGCTCAGTGGCTCAAGCGCCTGTCTGGCAGGTGCGAGGTTGTGAGTTCAATCCCCAGTGCTGAAAAAAAAAAAAAAAAAGAAATCAAGCGATAACAAATGCTGGAGGGGCTCTTTGAAAAAAATAGCTCTTTTCCACTGTTGGTGGGAATGCAAACTGGTACAACCACTGTGGAAATCAGTATGGAGATTCCTCAAAAGACTAGGACTAGAGTTTCCATTCAACCCAGCTATTCCCCTTCTGAGTATCTTCCCAAAAGAATTAAAAACATCATACCAGAGTGATATATGTGCACCCATGTTTATAGCAGCACAACTTTGTAATAGCCAGATCTTGAAAATATTGACTGAGGAATGGATAAAAAAGATATGGTACTTTTATACAATGGAGTACTCCTCAGCCATAAAGAAGGATAAACTGGAGACTTTTATAGGTAAATGCATGCAACTTGAGACCATAATCATTAGCAAAATAAATACACACATGTATAAACATTGTATTGTCTCATTAGTGTGAGAAGCTAAAAGAAACAACATATATACGTGTACATAAAAATAGTTAAGATAGTTGTACTACTGTTTTCCCTGATTTCACTCAAGAGAAAGATTTGTGCCTTATTGTTTGGACAATTGAATGTAGATGTCTTGTGCTCTGGGTAAATGATTTGGGGATGACAATGCATAATGTATGTACAATTGTTGCCACCTGATTGACATGGTCTTGGTAACTTTTACTTTTCTCTCACTGCTGGGGCAAAATACCTGACACCCGTAATGAAGGAAGGAAAGGTTTATTTATCTTACAGTTTTTGGAGGTTTCAGTCCATAATCAGCTGGTTCCAAGGAAGGGTGGCATGGCACTGGGGCAACACTTTGAGGCAGCAGCCAAAGCCAAAAGGGGAAAACAAGCCTCTTCTCCTTCTTTGTATTGTACACAGGACACCCCCACCCTCCAGAGATGATGTAGCACTCACAAAATCTCCTTGCCCTCCTTTGCACAGGATGAAGATATTTACAAAGTAAGAACCCTGGCTCCCTGCTGAGTGTCTCAACTAAACTTCTAAACTTCTCAAGTTGACACAATGTATCAATAATAAATCCACCCCTTGTCAACTTGGAAACCAAACATATTTCTTTAAATCAGCCTCCAGATACAAAGACATGCTTATTCTTAACATTTTGCAACTTTAGCATTATAACACAGCTTAACAATCCTTAAGAACCAGCATTAAGTCTATCAACATCATATTACATTAGAAACATAACACTTTGTCCTTGGAATCCCAAAACCTAATGCACATCCCTTTATGCAAAAGGCATTTAGTCCATCTGAAAGTGTTGCCAGAGTCCTAATAGTTTCAGCATGGCTGAAAAGTTCAAGTCACAAATCTCCTCCAAGATGGAAGGCAAACTCTTAGGTGTGAGCTCCTGAACAAATGAAACAAAGTTAAACACTTCCAACATGTAATGGCACAAGACAAACATTTTCATTCCAAAAGTTGCAAACAGAAGGGTACAAAGGATTGAGACCAAAATAAGTCCAAAATCCAGCAGGGCAAACGTTAATTCTTATAGTTGCTTATCCAGCATCTGAAGCAATCTGTGGCAAGTTGTGAGCTCCTAAGGGCTTGTATGGTTACACCCTTACCACACTTCTGGTGGTTTTAGCTCCCACCCCTTCTCTCTTAGGCTTGCTCTGTTCAGTCTTTTCAGCTTTCCTTAGATGATCTATGCTCCTGGCTTTTTTAAACTTCTGGGTTCTCCATTGCAGCTTTGGCTTCACACTCATAGCTTCACATATTGCCTTCTCAGGGGCATACTGCTTGGCCTCCCAGGTCTTCTGAAATCGGGTTAGAAGCCTTTTTAATCTCAGAACCCTTGTACCACATGGATGATGCTAAGGTCTGCTGCCAGCTGGAGCAGTAGCCAGGCTCTCCTCTCTCTTGGCTGTAGGGGTCAAGTGCCTGGATCACTGGGCACTCTGAACCTGATTCTGAGGAACAGATTCTCTACGATGTCTCCATTCTGGAACCTGGTGTGGTTGCCACCACCATTCGGGAACAAGGTGCTCTGAGGCTTTCTCCTCCAAGCAAAGTCTTTCGCTCTTGCAGTTTTGAGACTGCAAAGGTTCAATATGTGCCACTTTCTGTGATGCCTTCTGGGCATCTTTTCTATTCTCCTTTTCCTTCTCAGTAGTGGAGATCTCAGCTCTGTCTTTACTGTCCACAGCTTTACTGGAGCTTTCTTTCTGGCCAAACTCACAATGTTTTAAGTCATCCTGCTGGAATCTTTGCTCTTGATTCACAACATAAATCTGGCTAAAAGCCCCCAACAATAGCCATGCCACAGCTTCAACATTTGACTGCCTTGAAATTTCTTCTGCCAGATTAATTAGTGCACTGTCCTTAATCTTAGTCTCAGGCAAAGTCTCTGGACAAAAGCAAAATGCAGACAAACTTTCTGCAAAGCCATAACACACATCTACTGGAGTCCAATCACCAATGCAATCCTTCTTCGCAGCAGCAACCTACTAAGCCTGGTCTTTATTGGCAGGTTTTCTGTCAGACTTCTGGTCTCCTGAGCTCTGACCAGAATCTCCCACACAGAGCAGCCTAAGTCATTCCAACTCTATGCATTCAGGCGACATCTGCAAACCTTTCCAAAAACTTCTCACAAGCCATTTCCAAAGGCTCTTGAACCATATGGTCAGGTAGAGTCACAGCAATGACCCCACTGCACTAGTACCAAATTCTGTCTTTGCTTACTTTTACTTTTCTCTTACTGCTGGGGTAAAATACCTGACACTCAAAATGAAGGAAGGAAAGGTTTATTTATCTTACAGTTTTTGGAGGTTTCAATCCATAATCAGCTGGTTCCAAGGAAGGGTGGCACAGCACTGGGGCAACACTTCAAGGCAGCAGCCAGAGCCAAAGGGGGAAAATAAACCTCTTCTCTTCCTTTGTATTGTACACAGGACACCCCAACCTTTCAGAGGAACTGTAGCACTCACAAAATCTCCTTGGCCTCCGTTGCACTAGATGAGGATATTTACAAAGAACGAACCCTGGCTCCCTGCTGAGTGTCTCAGTTAAACTTCTAAACTTCTCAAGTTGACACAATGTATCAACCATAACAGCCATGTTTCTAAATTTAGTTTTTTTCTTCTTCTTCTTTCCTTGAAATAAAATGAATTTGTAAATAAAAAGAAATGCTAATGACAATTATTCAGAGTGAAAGAAAGAGATATTGTGACCGTTATTTCTGATGTCTGTTTAATTGGATTAAGAAATGCCTGGCAAATTAGTAAAGCATGCTACCAGGTATGTCTGGGTGAGTCACAGAGGCATGACCTTGGAAACTATATATGGTTTCTTACCCATTTCCTTCATGCACTGTTCCTCTGCTTCAGTTCTCTACTGCATGAACTGATCAGCTTTACTACACCATTCTCTTCCAACATGAAATTTCTACCTTAGAGCCAGTCAACCATGGACTGCATGCCCTGACATGATAAGCCAAGTTAAACCTCTCCTGCTTTATGTTATGGGTGTCTAGTATCGTGTCTCATTGATGAGAAAATTGACTAATACAAATATTAATGAGTTAAGGAGAAAACTTCAGAAGGTGTAAACCTCACAGGCGAGACTAACTATACAGAGAAAAGTCAGAATAATCTAAAATTGTAAACATGTATAAGCCATACCATTAGCATTAAGAGAAAAACAAAATAGTAACTACATATGTTAAAACATAGTCAACATAGAAAGATGTAAGATGTCATAGCAAAATTTAAAAATCTGGGAAGGGATGGAGAGGATTGTAGAATTTTTATTAGCATATTTTCTGTTTTTTTCTTATCTTTAGAATCATTTTAAATTGATATTATTTCAAAATAGCTTTTTATGAATAAGAGATATTTTTGTAAGCCTCAAGGTAACCACAAAGCAGATACCTATAATTATAATAGACAAATCAAAAACAAGAAGCAATGAATCAAAACACACTACTAGGATAAATCACTTCACAACAAAGGAAGACTGCTGTAAGAAAGGGAAAATAAATATGAAACTATAATAAAAGCAGAAAACAAGTTAAAATTGCTATAATAAGATCTTTCCTATCCATCATTTACCTTAAATGTAAATGGAATAAATTTTCTAGTTGAAAGACATAGACTAACAGAATGAATATATAGACATGACCCAAATAGATATTGCTTATGAGAAACTCACTCCACCTCAAGAGCATACATAAAATGAAAGCAAAGTTATAAAATAAGACATGCCATGCAAATGGACCCCAAAAGAAAGAAGGAATAGCCATAATTTATTGTATTCCCAAATAATGAGTATGGTAATTCAAGTACTGAAATCTTTTCTCTAGTTTTCCTCACAATCCAAGAAGTTACATTTATAGATCCACTGAGATGTTATTGGAATCCCTGTAAGTTAATTCCAATCTAGCACCTGCAAAGCAACCCGTGGCGAGAGTAAAGATTCTGAGACATATTCAAGGTTAAGGGCAGCAAAGGGGTCCTAAGTCCAATCCTTGTGAGGACATGCGGACAAAGGCCTTGATCCCAGGCCTCTCCCAGAATTTATTAACTAGTGAAGCAAGGAGGTGGCTTGAGGATGAGTGACAGTGAGGATGGCGGGAACTATGTGAGTAACTTGAGCTGGCTAGCAAGGTAGTGAGAAAGGTATTTCTGCAAAATGCAGATGAAGATATGTAAGGAGCTCAATTTGCACAACCCAATCAAGATAACAACTGAATTATATTAGGAGGCTGTGCTTCAGTTTTTGATATGCAAACTTTATGCCCTGGGAACTCATAGCCTCTTTCTTGAGGCTCATCCCCAGTTGACATTCCTGGAGCTCACTGGCTCTGCCATCCTGCTGTGCTTTATACATTTTACAAAGGTCACTTTGGGAGGAAACAAGACACTGTCTGATGGCTTTAAAGACTACATACCAGCACCTGCTTGTGATATGTAAACTTTTATGCCCTGGGGTCTCATAGCCTCTTTCTTGAGGTTCATACCCAGTTGACATTCCTGGAGCTCACTGGCTCTACCATCCCGCTGTGCCTATATATTTTATAAAGATCACTATGGGAGGCAACAGGACACTGTTGAATGACTTTAGAGATTACATATCAGTACCTTGGCTAGCCTTATCTGCAATGCTTAGGGCCAATTGAAGAGAAGGATATATCATAGTCAGCTCTGTATATATCAACATAAGGAAATAAGTCTCGATATAATCAAAGTTGCAGCAATTGTTCTGCGTTCAAGGGGACCCGCTCAAGTTGTCTCCCACAATAATTATATCAAACAAAAATGGACTTCAAATCCAAATCAGTAAAAACAGACAAGGAAATCATTACATGATGATTAAGTGCTCAAATTCATCAAGGAGAAATTACAATTATAAATATATACACATCCAACACTATAGTACTCAAATATATAAAACAAATATTAATAGACCTAAATGGAGAAACAGATTGTAATATAAGAACAGTAGAGGACATTAACACCTTGCTTTCAGCAATGGACAGTTCACATAGACAGAAAATCAACAGACCTAAAATATACTCTAAAGCAAATGGATCTAACAGACATCTACAGAACATAACCTGATTGCCAAATACACACTCTTCTCATTAACACATAGAACATTCTTCAAGTTAGAAGATAAGATGAAAACAAATTTCAATAATTTTTAAAATTGAAATCACATCAAGCATCTTTTCCCAACAATATAATAAAACTAGAAATCTGTAAGAAGAAGCACTTTAGAAACTATACAAATGCATGGAAATCAAATTTATTATTGAGCAACAAGTGGATTAAGGAAAAAAATTGAAATTTCCTGAAACAAATAAAATGGAAGCACAACATACAAAAATCTATGTCATGTAGCAAAAGCAGTACTAAATGGAAGTTTATAACAGTAAATGCCTACATCGTAACAGCAGATAAATCTCAAACAACTTATTGCAACATGTCAAGGAACTAAAAAAGTGTCAAACACAAAATCAGTTGAAGAGAGACAGAGTAGAAATAAATTAAATAGCAACTTTTAAAACTACAGAAGGTTAATGAAAGTACTTCTTGTATGAAACCAACATTACCCTGAAACCCAAATCAGACAAGAATACAACAACAAAAATGAAAACTATAGGACACTATTCTTGATGAACAGAGATGCCAAAACTCTCAACAATATAGTAGCAAACTGACTCCAATAGCATGTTGAAAATATAATTAACCATGATCAAGTGGGATTCATCTGAGGGATACAAGAATGATTCAGCATACGCGAATTAATCATCATGATACATTATATCAGCAGAATGATGAACAAAAGCCATATGGTCCTTTCAATAGATGCCAAAAAGTATTGATAAAATTTCCCATTGCTTCGTGATAAAAATGCTGAACAAATTACGTATTGAAAGACTGTATCTCGACATAATAAAGATGATATATAATGAATCAATAGTTAACAGTTTCCTGAACGGGGAAAAGCTGAAAGCTTTCTCTCTAAGATCTGTAAAAAGACAAGGATGATCATTGTCACTATTTCAGTATAGTTTTGGACATTTTAATTACAGCAATCAAACAAGAGAAACAGAAAGTCAAATTGTCACTATTTACAAATGACCTGATCTCATATGCAGAAAGCCCTAAAGACTCCATCAAAAAATACTATAACTTATAAATGAATTTACCAAAGTTGCAGGATTCAGAATCATTTTACAGAAATCAGTATCATTGCTGTATGCCAAAAGCAAATTATCTGAAATAGAAATCAAGAAAGCAATTTCATCTACAATAGCTACAAAACACTTAAAAGTGAATTTAACTGAAGAGGCAATAGATCTCTATAATGAAAACTGTAAAGCATTAATTAAAAAAGTAGAAGACACCAAAAAGAAATCAAAAGACATCTTATGTTCATGGGTTGGAAAGAACAATATTGTTAAATTATGCAAAGTGACCTACAGATTCAACCTAATCTTTATCAAAATGGCAATGACATTTTTCACAGAACTGGAAAAAAATCCTAAAATGGGTCTGGCATTTATGATTGGTTTGTTGTCTAGCACTGGGATTGGCAGTGTGAGTGCTGCATCTGCCCAGGGAAGGAGCCAACATACAGTGTAAGGGCAAGAGGAAGGTGTGTTCTTTCTCTCACAGGTTCATGCTTTGCTGCTGCGGTGGCCATGAATGGCCATGCTGCCTTGGAGCCAACTGAGTATGGACTGAAGCCCTTAGAACTGTAAGAAATAAACTTGACCTTCCCTAATTTTGGCTGGCAGGTGTTTTGTCTCAGTAATGAGAAAAAAGTAACCAAGACATTTGAATAGAATCATAAAAATAGCCAAGAAAATCTTAAGAAAAAAAGCAGCAGTTATTTTACTATATGACATCAAAATATATTATAAATATGTAGTAATCAAAGCAGCACATAAAAACACATAGACTAATGGAATGAAATAGAATAGAGAGCTTAGAAGTAAACTCACAAATCAACAGTCAATTGCTTTTCAACAAAGTTGCAAGAAACACAAATTGGAGAAAGGATAGTCTTTTCAATACATGGTGCTGGGAAAGTTGGGTATTCAAATGCAGAAGAATGAAACTAGACTCCTTGTGACCAGTTACAAAATAAACTCAAAATCGATAAAATACTTAAATGTAAGACTGGAAGCTATGAAACTATTGAAATAAAATGAATGTAGGGTAAACATTTTACGATATTGGAATAGAAAGTTTTAGACAAGACTCCAAAAGCACAGGGAACAAAAGCAAAAATAGGAAAACGGAATCACATCAAACTCAAAATCTTATGTATGGCAAAGGAAACAGTAATCAGAGTAAAGAGACAACATATAGGATGAGAAAATATATTCGTAAGCTATACATCTGATGAAAGGTTAATATCTAGAATATATAAGGATCTCCAAACCTCAGTAGTAAAAAAGAATAACAATTAACCCAATTTTAAAAATCACAATAGAACTAGAGACATTTCTAAACTGAAGACATACAAGACCGACAGGTATATGAAATAATGCTCAACATCAGTAATCATCAAAACCACAGTGAGATATCATCTCACCTCATCTTAGTAAAGCTGACAATTATCAAAAAGACTAAACATAACAAGTGCTTGTGGGGATATAAAGAGAATCCTTGGATACTGTTGATAAGAATGCAAATTAGTACAACCACTATGGAAAACAGTATCAAATTTCCTCAGAAAACTAAAACATCTACTATATGATCTGGTAATTCCACTACTGGATATATATGGCAAAGAAATTAAATCAGCATGTCAAGTAGATAACTATATTCTGATGTTAATTGTAGCACTCTTCATTGTAGCCAAGAGATGAAAACAACCTATGTGTCCATTAACTGCCATTTGTGGTAACATCGATGGGACTGGAGAATGTTAAATTAAGGGAAATAAGTCAAGCACAAAGATAAGTACCATGTGATTTCACTCAAGTGTAGAATATGAAAAAATTGATCTCTTAGAAGTTGAGAGTAGAATGGTAGTTATCAGAGCCCGAGGAGAGTAGGAGAAAAAGAAAGGATGGGCAAAGGTTGATTGAAGAGTACTAAGCTCCAGTTAGATAAGAGTAAGGATTTCCAGTGTGCTAACACACAGCAAGTTGACTACAGATAATGACAATACACCATTTATTTCAAAAATCTAGAAGAAAGAATTTTGAATGTTTTCAAAAATTTTAAATTTAACTTTCAAATGCTATGAGCTATTGTTTGACTAATGAGTGCTTGTGAACTTTGAGCTTTTAAAAGTTTCAAGAATCAGTTGGGCATGATGACTCACACTTGCAGTCCCAGCACTCTAGAAGGCTGAGGCAGGATGATCACAAGTTCATGCCCAGCCTAGGCAATTTAGCAAGATGCTGCCTCAAAATAAAGCATAAAGAAGGACTGGGGATGTAGCTCAGTATGAAGGCCCTAGATTTAATTCCTAATACTGCCCCGAAAATTCAAACACACTAGTCTTTGCCCAGGTCCAACAGAATCAGATGTCTTTCATGGGAAACAAAGTCTGTCTGTCTCTCCATCTCTCTCCCTCTCATCTCTCTGTATCTTCTATCACCTATCATGTATGTATGTATGTATGTATCTATGAGCTATCTCTGTTTCTAGACATCTTTATACAATATATTTATGTGTATATAGTTGTATCAGTGTTTTACTAAGGAAACAGATATAACACAAGATATACAAAAGTATAAGAAATTACAAGTTTGGCTTATGATCTTTCACCGAGTTGGATAAGGAAGCATGCAGAGTGTGTCTACACACTGGACACTGAAAGATTCAGTCCAAGGTCTGGAGTTCACTGCGGTGTCCCATGCGAGTTTGCATCAGAAGGCCAAAGGGTCTTCAGTGGAAGGCTGAAGAGTGTGCAATGAAGGACTGAAGAGTGTACAATGGAAGGTTGAAGGATCTGAGGCAAAAGTCGAAGAGTCTGTGCTAGAAGCAAGGAGATGACATCCAAGCTGAAGGTGAAGACTGGGGATCCTCCAAAGAGCAGAAGCAAGTCAATCCTTCCTCATTTTCCCTTTATACTGTCCTGTTGACCAGCCACCCTAGGGTAGGTCCTCTATATAACCTAGGATGTAGAATTGCTAAGTCAACTTAGTTCAATTTCTAAACTTTTCAAATTGACACAAGCAGTCAACCATTACAATAGTACACTAATTTGCTGTCATGGAATTTTTCAACCATACAGAAAATAGTATCTTTCATACATTCATTGTCCAACTTCAATATTTTTCAATGTTGTTCTTTTAGTTTCAATTCTTTTCTCCCACCTGTTCTCTTACGTTTTTTTCCCTAGTGTATTTTTAAAAATTGTATATAGACTTTCGATAATTTCCTCCAAAATGTCAGTATTTATCTCTATAGACATGAACATTTAAAGAAAAAGGTCCAAAATATCATTGACACATTCACAAAGCAAACAGTAATTTTTTCTATTATCTAATATTTAATCTGTGTTTTGTTACCCTTAATTGTCTCAAAAATACATTTTTTTTTTCAGTACTGGGGATAGAACTGAGGGCCTTTGCATTGTTACATCCCAAGTCTTATTTATTTATTTATTTTTTATTTATTTTGAGAGACAGGGTCTCATTAAGTCACTAAGTTGCCTAGGCTGGGCTTGAACTTGTGATGCCCCAGCCTCATTGCCCCAGAGTTCTGGGAACGTGGAATGTCTGAGGAAAATCACAGGCAGTGAACAGAGCTACCCCAACAGAGCAGCCATGAGAGTTGTAACAACAATTCCATAAAAGCAGGACCACCCAAACCCTTTGGAGTTCACATTTTTGCCCTAGCTGGTGGACATAGAGCTACAGGATTTAATGTTCAAAATTTCTGAGTTTCAGTTTTGCTTTGGTGTTATTTTTTTCTTTCTCCTAATCTTCCCTTTTGGAATGGGTATGTTTGGCTTGTGTCATTTTATTTTGGAAGTGCTTAATATTATTTTTGATTTTCACAGATGCTCACAGCTAAGAGTTTGGCTTGAGTCACAGAGGAGACTTTGGACTTTTTAGCAATGCAGGAACCATTAAGACTTTGGCAACTATTAGAGATAGATTAAGTGCATTTTGCATAAAAAGATGCACATGAGTTTTGGGGGGGCCAGGAGTAGAATATTATAGTTTAACTGGAGAATGTTCACAAAAGTCTGCCTGTGTTCATCGGGAGGGGTTTTAGAAGATGACTGAATCATTGGGGGCACTATAGCTGACTTGCTGTTAGGAGATAGATTCTGACTGGAAGAGATAGGTCACTGGGAAGTGACCTGGAAGCAGATATCTCCCTTCTTGGTCCCTCCCTTTGCTTTCTGCTTCTTGATCACCACGATATAAGCAGCTTTCCCCCACTACGGCCTACGCCATGACATTTCTGTCTTGGAGCCAGCCAACCATGCACTGTAACCATGAGTCAAAATAAACCTCTCCTCTTTTAAATTACAGGTGTTGGTTACTGTAACCCAGTGATGAGTAAGTGACTAAGACACTATCATTGGTAGATCCTAGTACTTTGATAGTGGGCTTTGCCTTCGTCTCACTTTTCGCACTGTGTTAAGGAAAATGCTGTTAATTGTAACTTGCTGCACTGTTACCAGCTTTCCTTTTGCCCCCTGTGATTTCCTTTCGATGTGATGGATGACAAATAAAGTCTTAAAGTCTTTGTTACAGCTAAATGGGCTTAAAAGGCAACTAGTCTTCAGATTCTGTACCCTACATGCAACCTCAAAATCCAAGTCATTTATGCAGTTTATTGGCATCGGAAAATCAAATGTGTTATCCTTTTGCTTGGAAATTTCCTAAATACTCTATGCCTGAAAATTAATGTTTATATTTCAAAATCTACAAAGAGCAGTCCCATGGGATTCCTCTTCACTGCCACTCTCACTCTATCACAAGAAAGCTACTCGCTCCAAAGAAACCTGCAAGAACAATAGTTATTCTGCCTTGAAGTTCCTTATTGAGCTTCAAGAATGAACCAACCAATTCGAGGGCAAAGAAGGTACACTATTGTTTATTTTACAGATTAGATTCATTATTGATGGCATGCTTACAGCAATTCAAACTTAAAACAGAGGCTAGGAGAACTAGGAATATAAGAAAAGGATATGAGAAACACACCCACAACTGTTAAATATTTAAAACAAAAAAGAGCAACTTACTAAGAATAAAACAGCAGTCCAAACAGTCAAGGGCATCAATATACATATTGTATATTGCCCAAAAATTCAAACACACAAGTCTTGTTAATTTATTGAAGCTATACCTACACATTTCTCAAGGGTGGGATAGACTGGGCCAAATCACAGCTAAATGGGCTAAATAGGCTACTAGACAGATGAGAAGACCTTGATGTCAACAGTGATGAGAAAGTATTTGTGGTGACTCTTTTCAGTGGAAAGCTAGTGAATCTTGAACATGTGGGAAAGAAATGTCCTATTGTAAGTTGCTCTTGGCCAGAAAAAAGTCTATTCTTTCCTTTATAGTCTCATACTTTCCAGAAGTTGTAATGGAATGCTGGTTAAAAACTGAACACATTCCATTTGTAAACTAAATGTGACTTTCAGCTCACAGAGATCTGGATTTAACTTCAAGCTCTCGGTAGCTGTGTGACCTTGTCCATGATTTAAGCATCCTGAACTCCTTCATTAGTAAAATGGAGATAATGTTGTATAGTCGTGGTGTTAGCCAAATGATAAGGTTCAATACTATGTTCTGCCTTGACATATGGTAAAATCTGGATGACTTTGAATGGACTAACTACAAGTTCCCCTACCCATACTATTCCTATGGTTAAATCTACTTAGGCGAGCCATCATCCTTCTCATATGGACCAAGAACAGGTCCCTGAGTAGACAGTTCTGGTTTATGGCAAGCTAATAGAAATGTTCAAACAAGCTAATTTTATTGCCCATGGGATTCAGGGGTCTCCAATTCTATAATTAATACCACCAAAATTGCTTCCTACAGCCTTTGGTTTTTCACTGTGTCCCCAGGTGTAACCTCTCCATAGCCCTGCATAGTATAGTGTCCTCCTCTCCTGAGCTATGACTATAGGTAACGAATGAACTTTTGTCAATCTTCCTCACTATGCTACAGTAAGAATTCTTTTCTTACCAACAGGGTGAATAAGAAGCTGTTAAAATAATACTTCATAGGGCTCCAGTCAGGAATAAATATATCTAAGTGAAATATTTTGGGGTGAAAATCTGTGTGGCTTGCTGAAGTACTGGAAAGGAAAGAAAGCTTTACCACTGAGGCCTTCACAGTACATCAGAAGAGAGATAACAGAAGCACTGCAATCCTTGATTTGCTTGTGAATGTGAAGGTATAGAAGAAGAACTAGGGTTCCCTGTGAACCAAAAGAAGGCACACAAATAAACTGACTTTATAGCTTCACCTGTGAAATGGGGATAAGATAATAATACTTAACTCATGAAGTTGTTTTGAAGATTAAAATAATAAGATAATAAATTCTTAAAAGTTGATTTAGGAGAATATAAAGGATTAACAGGCATTGATACATGAACAAAAATGTTTGAAAATGCGAAAGCCCTCAGGTTATTTATTGAGGCTACCATTCTTGTTTTGTTTGTCAAGAATATCTTTTAGGAGAAAACAGCCAATTAAGATGAACAGAATATTCTGCTGCTTTATACTGACTAGTTCCACAGTATATATGTTCATATCACTTTCACAGAAGTTCCCAAAGGATTCTACAAAAATGCATGGAAATCAATTGTTTTTGCTAGCCTTTGCACATTTCTTAGGCAGTTAAGACTGGTTGAATTCATGAATTTTGTTTACTCACTTGTTTCATTTTTTAAAAATCTTCCCTTAGACATTGCATCATTTCATTAATAAGCAAAACTACAGGTAGTGAATAGAGTACAACATTCCAAATATCATTTCTATCTTGTGATACACACTCAAAGATGACTCATATACAGTGGATTTTGTGATAGAGCTCTCTTATTGTGAATTTAGGTTTAATAAAGAATTACCTGCTACTTTTGAATGCTTCTTTCCAATTACCCTATCAGATGACAGGGCAGTGTAGCAGAGGAGAAAGAGACCTGCTAGGTGTCACCAGACTTTTTGTATAAATTCTGCCCCTAGCTAATTGAAGAACCTAGAAAGACATCTCTTAAATTTTTAAGTTTTTTCTTCTATTAAATAAATTGTTGGGCTTACCAGGGAACAAATATCCTTCTTAACTAACAGGCTGTGAGTAGGAACATCATAGTTAGGGGTGACTGTGAGACCCCTTTACAGTCTGACAGATTTGGTTTCAAATTATGACTTGCTTCTCATTAGCTTAGGGACCTAGGTCAGCTCTACCTGAGGGTCAGTTTCCTTTATCTTCTGTAGGGTTTACTACCCTTATTTTCTTAAGGGTTGGTATTAGGGTTGAATAATATATATAACAATCTGTAGCAATTCCACTGTCTCTACTTTCAAAATAATTCCAGAATCTGACCATATATCTTACTTCCAAGCCACCATCATCCTCTGCCTGTATTATTCCAACAGCATCCTAACTAATCTCTGTAGCTTCCATGTTTTACTTCCCAACCCTGTATTAGGCATAGTGATACTTTTAAAATACAGAGTCTGCCAAAAATATATATACACACTTCAACAACCTGCCATACTAATAAATATCTGGAAGCTAATGGTCACCACTTTGATCACCTCTTGTATGTATAGAGGACAAAGATAACTTGTATTAATCTCATGTCTCAATAAATTTAGTATTAAAATATTTATATAAATTTTTCTTTTCCTGATATATAGGTTTTTGGTGGACCCTGTGTATCTACTTACGTTATTCTTCTGTTGAAAATTTCCCAAGTGTTAGTTTCTCACCTCGCTTAGAATGAAATGCAGATTTTCACTGCAGCTGATGGAGATCCAAATGACAAGTTCCCCCCGCTCTCTCTCTCTCTCTTTCTCTCCCTCTCTCATAACCCTGTTATAGCCATACTGTGTCACTAACTTTCCTGTTGCTGAGACAAAATACTTGATACCCATAATTTAAAGGAGGAGAGATTTATTTTGGCTCATGGTTTCAGAGGATTCAGTCCATGGTTGACTGGCTCCAGGTTAGAAATGACATGATGACATGGTGAAAGGGAATGGTGGAGGAAAGCTGATCACCCCATGGCAGTCAGGAAGCAGAGAGATAAAAGAGGAACTGAGCATATGGACACACTTTTTCATGTTATGTCCCCAGTGACCTCCTTGTTCTGACCAATCCCCACCTTCTAACAATACATTTAGCTGGATTAATCCACTGATGAGTATAGCTCCTCCATGATCCAGTCACCTTTCAAAGCTCCACCTCTGAACACATGAGACTTTGGGAGGACATTCTAGATCTAAACTTTATGTGTCTCAAATTTCTATTTCAGATATCCTATGGGGGCACTCCACTTCTTTGAATTTCCACATTTTATCTTATCAGAAGAATCTTTTCTGCCTATCCTCTTTAAAATTGCATTCAGAGCTTCCATCCCAACACTCTCTATTATCCTTATCTGGTATTATTATACTTTATAGCATTTAAAATCATTTTTCTCTCTCTGTGACTAGAATGTAGTTTCACAAAGGGAAAGACATTCCTGTTGTTCATGGAAGTAGACACATCTTCTATAATAACACCTGAAATATAGTAGGCACTCAATAATTACTTATCAATCAAATTAAAAAGCTAAATAAAGTTTTAGGCACTCAACAAATACCACTTTTCAATGTTCCTCTTAGAAACAATCTTTGGCATTTTTTGCTCATGTTCATTATTTGATTAAGATTCAATGTAGGGCAAATATTCATTTTTTTATTTTTTATATTTTATTTTAAAGAGGATAAAACCAAGGAAGATAAAACAAAACCAATCAAAAATAAATCAGCATAAGTGATACAGGACTTCAGAACCTTATGAAACCAACAATAGTTACCATAATGCCTTTTGCTGTCTTCAAAATAACTGTAGATACTTATGGACATAGTAGAAATCAGACAGAACAGAATAGAATAGAAACAATAAAACCAAAACAGTGAATTCAATAAAGAACTTCGAAACAAGCCACTAGTAAATTCAAAATGGCTACCATAATATGTCCTGTTATCTTTCAAATAGCTACTCATGTCATCAGATTTAACATAATCAAACAAAACAAAAGAGAATAAAACCCAGCCCAACAAAACAATGAAAATGGTATGGTTTCCTGGCCGGGATTGCTTCCTGGTGAGGCCTGGATTTCTCCCTGCACCCGCCACAGGTCACAAATGGCACAGACTCACAGAGAGAGGCTTGGGTGTGGCTATCCCCACTCTGGCAGCAGTCAGCACATGGCACTGGTTTCCAGGCAGGCATCACCTCCTGGTGAGGTCCCTGGTTCTCTCTCTCCACAGTCTGCGAATGGTGCAGACTCACAGAGATAGGCTTGGGTATCCAAATATTCATTTTAGTACTAACATGAAGTAAGCTTGGAAGTCATCACTCCTATCTTTATGGGAAGAAAAGTTTAGACAAACTAAAATTTTGACCCGATAGAGAACTGAGTTTGTAAGTAAATCTGTCACCCTGAAATCTGCAAAGGCAGGTGCATCCAAAAAGTCACAGCTGAGATCTAGTAACCTGGAGCATAAACCTCTGGAGGCATAAACTGATTAATTTCTAGAGGTTAAATGTGGACCAACATGAACGAAAGAAAACTGTGGTTGCAACCTTAGAGAAGCCCCAGAATTTTGTATGGTTTACCTCCATTAACTCCCCAGATTCTCTTGGTGAAGATTCCAGAATGATCTCCTGGTGGTTCTGGCAGAGAAATGAGATGCTTAGTCACTATAAAATCTTTCAGCACCTTCTCCATACATAAGGCCTTCTTTCCCAGAGAAAAGGTCTTTCCAGAGTCTTATCTCTACTGGAGTCAGAGCATTCCTTCCCTTCCAGCCAGCCTGTTGTGCTCCCCATGTCTCACCTAAGTTTGTGTGTGTTGGGGGGGGGAACCAGATTTCAAAGGGCAGAGCTTCAAGGAAGTGGCTAGTGAATGCTACAGTGCAGAGAATAGGGGACAAGGAAGAAAAAAAAACTATCCCACTGGAGAAATGCTTGTAAAGGCCACACCTTAGAGAAACAGGACCATTAAAATGCTGAGGTCTAATCACTATAGACTGTTTCCCACTCATATACTTAACCACCACACCAACAGGGCCATAGTACAATAATGGATTATAGCTGAGAGAGCTGCATGACATGGGCTTTCTCTGAGGTGCACAAAGTTAAGAGAGGAAACAGAGAAAAGGACACTTTTTGAAGTCATTGGCACCTATTGGCACAGTAAATTTGAAACACGGTCCAACTTCCAGCCAAATTAGCATGAATCCTCATGCTAAGCAACTATTTATCTCAATACACATTTGATGATATAATATTCTAGCTTTCAAATACAAATTAAAAAAAAGAAAAGAAAAAAATCATCTGAAGAAACAAAGCAAACATCGAAACCAAACTCAAGTATGTCACAGATGTTATAATTATCAGACAGAGGATTTAGAATAATTGATTAACAAAGAAACCCACAAAAATCACCAACAGGTACAGGACAAATGCTGAATGTTACGAATCATCAGGGAAATGCGAATCAAAATCCCAATGAGATTTCATCACACCTCAGTTAAAAGGGCTATTATCAAAAGACAAAAGATAATAAATGATGTCAAAGATGTGGAGTAAAGGGGAAACTTGTTGGTGTGAACGTTAATTAGTAAAACCATTATGGAAAACAGTGTTCCTCAAAATACAATTAACATATGATTCAGCAATCCTACTTCTGAGAACTTTTCTAAAAGATATGAAGTCAACATGTTGAAGAGATGCCTGCATTCCCATACTCATTGTGCCACTATTTATAATAACTATGTTGTGGAATCAACCTAAGTGTCCATCAACTAATGAATAGATAAAGAAAGTGTGGAATATCTACATAATGGAATACAATTCAGCCTTTAAAAAAGGAATGTAGTTGGGTCATTTCTGATAACATGGATAAAATTGGAGAACAGTGTGCTAAGAGAAATGAATAGATGCAGAGAGACAAATAGCCCATTCTCACTTACATGTGAAAATTAAAACAACTGGACTTGAAGAAGCAGAGAATAGAATGATGAGGTGGTGGGGGGTAACCAGCGATTATGATCAAAGAATAGAACACCTCAATTAGAAAGGAATATATTTGTTTTTACTTTGAGATACATTGGATACATTACACACTGTGGTGAACATAGTAAGCAATAATATACATTTTGAAATCACTGTATCAATTTCATATGTTCTCATTGTAAAAAGTAAGTATCTGAGGCAATGGATATGTTAATTCACTTGATTGGATTATTCCACATTGCACTCATAAACCTTAACATCACTTGTAGCACATACTTACAACTATAATTTGTCAATTTACAAATAAAATATAAAAATTGGAAAGCAACAGTATGTCAATATTGATTCGTTGTGACAAATGTGTAAAGTCCATGTAAGATGTTACTAATAGGGATACTGGACATGGGATATATAGGAATTCTGTACTGTTTTCACAGTTTTTCCTCTAAATATGAAAGTATTCAAAAAGTTAAAACCATTTAAAATTATAATGCTGAAATAGAATATTCATTTTTTAAAGATATGAGACCTTTATTTTTAAGCAGAAATATATGTGCTTAGGAATCTATAGCTAGGGCAGAGAATTGGGAATTGGATGCATTGGTCTTATTCACTGAAGCCCAGATTTTTTAAGCAAAGCCTTCCCATTTTGTTCCTCTGCCTTTATTAGCATTTGCAACTGTCTCCCAATTTAGTATCTTTTGCAATGTCATTACCATGCTGGTTATTTTCTCTTCCAGATCATTAAGTTAAAATAGACCAGTTCCAACACCACACCCTGTGGCAGTTTTGAGACCTCGTCCTCAAATGGCTGTAGAGCTGCGAAGTTAGAAACTGGCTAAATAATAATTATCTCCAAATGGCAATTTCCTAACTTAATTGGTTGAATTTCCTTCTGCAGGTGGTGATATTAAAGCAAACATTCTCCTGCTGTCCAAACAGACACACTGTGGTTCTGAATTCTGATAGAAAGGTAACCAAGTGAGCTTGTCGTGCCATATTATTTGTCACTCCTTGGGGCTAATTGTTTATACCTCAGAAAGCTGATCATTGCCAGATTAGTATTTCCATCATTCTTATTTATTATTTTTGTACTATTTTCCATTGTGTGCTTAAGATTCTCCCGTAGTACATGCTAAACCAGATGTTTGTTACCAACGATAAGAGGCCCTTAATGTACAATAGTTTGACTTATGCTAAAGTGATGTGAATTCAGTAGAAATTGAATTTCAAATTTAGAGTTTTTATCTTTACTGGGACTAACAATATACTATCCCATCTAGTTTGCAGCCACACAATGATGAGAGGAAACAGCACTCTCCAGTATTCTCTATCGCTAAGCTGGGACATGTGGTAAGTTGTTTGTGTTAAATACATTTTTTGAGATGTGATATCTTCAATTTATGATGAATTTATTGTGCCATGACCCCATTGCAAGTCAATGAGTCTTTGTAATTTTTTTCTCTGGAGTCTCTGCCCAGACAGAAAGGTACACCTATTGAGGGCATAGGGCTCAATGACTTATCACAAGGTGAATGAATGCACTCTGGTAACCAGGCTCAGATCAAGAAACAAAAGATTAGTAGCGCCCCATTGTTCCACCATCAAGCCTTCACCTGCCACCCTTGCAACCATAAAGAGTAACCATTGTCCTGATTTTGAAATCATAGCTTCATGTTGGCTATCTATTGTATATTTTAAATAAATTGATTAAATCATACAGTATATACTCTTTTGAGTCCAGCTTCTTCTATTCAACGTTGTGTTTTTGATATTCATGCTTTTGTCGCATTTGATTGAAAATTATTCTTTCTCATTACTGTATAATATTCCACATAGAAATTTAAATACACCACAATTCATCTATCTGTTCAACCGCTTATGTGTTTTTGGGTAGTTTTTAGTTTGGGGCTTTTCAGAATAGTGCTGTCATACTTGCTTTGGCAGCTCATGTGCTAAGAGTAGTGCTGCTTTCTAATGAGTGTGTGTTTTTGGTGACCATGTGTATGCATTTGGTGGAGCATGGTTTACCTTTAGTGGATTCATTAGGGGATATATTATTAGGTATTCAGAATTTAATTTCAAATAAATATGATTTTAAATTTTGACTCTGCTACTTACTAGGAACTTGAATAAATTCATTAAACTCTCTGAGCCTCACCTTTCAAAACCTGTCAAATAGTTCCTGCCTCACAAGGCTGTTATTCAGATTAAAAGGAATAATTATGGTCAAAATTTGATATGGTGTTTGACATAGAGCAAACATTCAACAAATGTCAGCTGTTATACATGAAAGGGTTTCCAACATTATTTAAACTTCAAACAAAGGCAAAATAAGCAAATTGCACACCACAATCTTTTCTTTACCTTGTAGGATCTTGAAAAGACATGTACAGGCCCTATGAGTATTATTCTTAAGATATCTCCCTTCAGCCACACCCCAACTATTGTTCTTTACTCCCTCGAACTCTTAGCATAAAGACATGTTTGCAGCTAAGCCTTCCCCATCGTACAGGCTGCTGTGGGAGCTGAACAGAAAATAAGGGGAATAAGTCTTCATGTCTATCAGTTTCCTTGTGGAAAGGACAGAAAGGGTATTTCATACCCAGAACTCAAATTTATATCCATTTTGAATTCTTCATCTATTCTACGTTATGCAGACCAGATCTTTGTTATCAAAATATGTATTTCATGATGCTATATAAATACTATGTGGTTCACAATGAAAATAAAATGTCAAATAGAAGAGATATCCATGTATTCTTTGTGTAAAAAAGGCAAACAGTTTTTCCCTTTTCAATAAAAATAACTCTTGCTTTCTGTAAAAATATTGAAAAATATGATGAATATCAAGAAGACAATGCCCAGAGGGTTCTGGGTATTCTTTGTAGTCTTAAGCAATTATCTGACTTTAAAAATGTGGGAAATTTGTGAAAACTGAGAAGCAAAAACAAAACAGTGAGAAATTCCTTGTCTCTGCTAAGATAGACAGCAAAATAGCAACAGTTTGCTATTCCATTCTTTTCTTTTTTCTCCTTCATGTATTCTCTCCTTCCCTCCCTTTCTTCTCTATTCCCATTTTTTATTTTCTTTTCTCTCAAAACAATAGCATCATATTATAGACTGCTCTTTTGGTATTTTTAGACATATCAAATATTTTGTATTTCAAGAAATATTCATCTAAAGCCTGATTTTAAATGACTGCATAGCATTCCATCTTGAAAATTATTCACCTAATTGTTTCCCAGTGTCGAGTATTTTTTTATACTTTTTCACTACTATCAAGAAATCTATGAAAGACCTCATTGTATATACATCTTTTTGCATCCATGTTTCTTCAGGCTGATTTTATAGAAACAGAATTACTGATTCAAAGTTTACATACATTTAAAAACTTCCATGACAAAATTGCCTTCTAGAAAGTTCATGTCACTGTAATTTCTACTATCAGTTTATGAGAGGATCATTTCATCATGCCTTTAGCAGTATTCATTTTTATAATTTTAATTTTTACAAATAGGTAAGAGAAATTTATTATTTTTATTTTCCTTTGACAGTGGAATTAATGTTTTTTAGCTCTTTTCCATGGTTCTTTTAAAAATTAATTTTTCATGTCCTTTTGCCATTATTCTTATACTGTTTATGTTTTTTCTTGTTGGGTTATTGGGATTTTTTTAACGTTTCCATCTTTCAATACTGGGGATTGAATCTAGTGCCTTCACATTGAGCTACTTATTTTTAACCCCAGAATCAAGTCTTTTATGTAGTAGTATTTTGTACTGTTTACATTATGATTTCTTCCAGTATTTTTATACTTAGAAATCCTTTGTCAGTCAGAAATCAATGAAATTGTCTTTTATAGTTTCTGCCTTTAAAAATTGGTTTTATTTTTAACATTTGACTCTTTGATTCACGTGGAATATACTTGACATTATTAAACTGCACCATGAGATATATAGCTCTAACTGGATTTTCTCCAAATAGTCAATTTTCCAAACACTCTGTATTGAGTATAACATCTAATTCTTATTATTCTTTGATTCCTTCTTTATCAAATTTGAAGTTGTGTACTAAAGTACGCTTTGTAGTTTGTGGTTAGATATTTGCTCCCTTTAATCTTTTATTTGTATGACACATTCTTATTGGCTATCTATTCCCACCAGGTCCAAGACCCTGTACCAGGCACTGACATACATACTGCTGAATTAAACAAACCCTTTGAGCTTCGAAAGCACAAGGGCCACCTCATTACAAAAGTGTGACACTACCCCACTGACACTAGTTCAAGTTTACCACTTACTAAATTGTCTCTCCCTTCCCATATGCTTTTTTAACATCCAGTTAATTCAAAAGCCTTTGGAAGGTAGGAAACAGGTCTCTTTTATCCATTCACTTCTCTATGGTGTTTTTGCCGGGGCCAGATGGACTGCAGGGCCTGATGGGAAAATCAATCAAAACAATGTTCAGCTCTTTCTGTCTCACCTTAGCAAATGTGTAGGGTCCCTTTTTTTAAGATGTGAGAATGATAAATGAGAACTTAAAGCTACAATTAGAAAACCTGGGTTTAAATTGTGATTATGTGCTGATTTCATGGCTTTTGAAAAATGTCTTCACTCTTGGAACCTCATCTTTAAAGTGGAGTTAACAGCATTTTGAGGATGAAATGAGAATGGGTGTTAAAAATTTGAAAGTGGTAAAATGCCATGAAGATAGAAATAATGATTTTACTTTTTGAGACAGGCTCTTGTTACATAGTCCTTGCTGTCCTTGAACTCACCATGTAGCCCATGCTGGTCTCCAGCTCACAACGATCCTCCTGTCTCAGCCTGCTAAGTGCAAAGATTACAGGCATGTACCACTGTGGCTGGCCTATGATTTTAAATTTTTGTCAAAGTAGAGTTAAACTCAAAGCACGGCTCAAGTCTTGCTGTCTTTGTGATCCCACTCCCTCCCTAACCTGAGCACACTGTTTACTTTGTACTTATACTTACAGGAAGCCTTCAATAAATATTTTTGAATACATAAATAAACTTCCTTGTTCATGTAGATGCTGTTTTAGTTTAACCTAATGGGAACACCCCATCCGAGAAAGTCTAAGCAAATAATTCATTATTTACTATGGATTTCAGTTGTCTTTAGTTGCTTATATTAAGAAATATGTTGATATCCCAGAGTTGGGGAACCATTTTAAATATTTCTTAAAAGAATAGAAAGGATATATAAGATTACACACCAATCCTTTGATATTTGAAACAGATACTTCCCTAAACTCTCACGAATCTCCAAATTTGCAAGTACTACTGTGAAAGAAAATGAAGTAATTAAGGCTAACACTTTCTAAAGTGGAGTTGAGAGACTGTGAGAGGGTTGTACTTGCACCTGCTAAAGATGAACCCACTGAATGTTCCAACAGACTGGGATAAGCAACTGAAGTCTGTACATCTCCAGTCTTCAACATCTCTCAGCTGGGAGTAGCTAATTAACTAACCAATCAGAATGGGTTTGCAATTTAGGATTTCTGCCCAGCTGTTGTACTATTTCCAAAATTACTTTTTGTGGAAATTCCTTATAAAAACAAGACAAAACAAAACCAAAAATCTTTTCCTGCACTTGCCTTATGGGACACTACTCAAGGTTGCCCTAATTTGGTGTACCCACACTGCAATTTTTTGTTTCCAAAATAAACTGTTTCTTGTGACAGTTATGTTAGTCTTTTTTAAAAAGTAGCATTATGATAGTACACCATTTCCTTCCATCAATACACTAAAGCAGGTAAGTAAAATACTTGAATCAGATTTTTGATGATTCCACAATTATCCAAGCCCCATAGTCTCGTGTCCAACTGTTTGGCCTTTGCTTTTTTCTTGGGATGTGATTCCAGGAACTTTTTTGAACATCAGGTTTTTTTGTCTGTTAGGTGCTCAACAAATGACCAGATAAATCCAGGAATTGTGCGGGGAAATTTTAGATTTGCTCTGTCTTTGGAAGGTAAGTTTTATTCTTCTTCAAATATCTCTGTGAACCAGGGAAGGATTAAGCAGCTGGTAAGCAATTAGGGATCTGGATGACTGAGCCCCACAGTCAGCAAGACAGTCTGGCAAATGGCCATGAGGGTGGCACCTGGGCCCCAAATGCCAGCTCTTTCTGAACATTTGGCAACTATCAGAGATCCTGATCTCTGCAGCACCACAACTCTCCACTGGTATATTTAATATTTTTTGTGTATTTCAATAGACACCCAAGTATATCCAACCTAATGTTGATGGACATTTTTCCTAAAGAGAAATCTGGGAGGGGTAGGGCCTGCCTGGAGCCCCATCCAAGAAGGGCGTTTAATTGTCCTGCTGCAGTACTGAGGGGTTCTCCATTGTGCCTCTTCTTACCACTGACTTGGCAGGTCGAAATACAAAATATGCCTCCTCTTGGTGCCACTTCCCAGTCTCTATTCTGTGAGAAATAGGCTTTCTCCTTTCTGTCAAAGCACAAGGCCAAAACAGTTCCATTTTGGATTTAAATGACCTGGCCATCTACTTACTACCCATTCCTTTTTGTGAATACTCTGAGGTCCAAGAAATGGTGACCATGTACCTTTTCACAGAACACAGCCGGTTTCCAAGACAAGAGCCAAGAACTTTCCATTCCAAACTGCATGTTCCTTCTCTCTAACTTACTAGTGGTGGGTCCCCCACCCCACACACCACTGGAGTTAGTCAGCTGCAATAGACTGTAAGCCTTTGAATTCATCCAACCAATTTAAAGGATAGCTGCTTCTCCTGCATTAGGGATGAAGAGGGCATCCCTCCTTTATCTTGCTTACCTGTTGCCTCCTAGTGTGTTTGCACCCTTTTTCAAAAGTAAACAGTCTGGCCCGTCAAGATTTCTTGGTGTCTGAGTGCTTTATTATCTGCATGGACAAATAGAATTAATGGGGGGATGGACCTATATTCTCTACTCTAATAAAATGAATGGGAGGAACAAGATGAGGCCTTTCTGACAGGTGACATGGGATTGGCGGAAATAAGTCTGAGGGCTTCATTATCTGTATGGACAAATTGAGTCTGGGGACTTATTTCCAACAATCCCATGTCACCTGTTAGAGAGGCCTCATCTCGTTCCTACCATTCACTTTATTAGAGTAGAGAATATAGGTCCAGCCCCCCATTAACTCGAAGTCTCCTCTGGGATCACAGAACCCTCTCAAATGTTGCCTTCGCTGAAATTTGAAGTCACAAGTCCCCTTTAAATTTTTCAGGAATTGTATATTTTCCATCAGGACTCCTGGTCTTTATTACACTGCAATGAATATACATTTTGGTCAACTGCTGAAAGGCCAGTGTTACAAATCATGTTTGGTCAAAACTGGGTCCAAAGCTGAAAATCACCATCATAAAATGAACTGCTGGGTCATTAGAATGTATAAGAAAATGTATCAAAATGTTTAATACTAAAAATATGGTAGCCAAGTTTTCCTACGTTTATATTATAAATCAGGGACAATATTTTCTCAGATGTGATCTGCTGCAGGATTTCTTGTGCGGTCACTATAATGTGCATTTGTGATGCCAAATGGATGCTCCTTTTCAAGTGAAGTTGGTGGAAAAGAGAGATTTTTGAGGTTTCTTCTGTCAACAAAAGATTCTGCTGAGGGTAAGGCTGCTACCACATTATCAAACCTTCCTTCTTTCTACTAATAACCAGCAAAGGATAAGGCTATTTCTTCCTCATCTGTTGGATTTGAACACTGGTTCGCAGCTATGGACTTTACTTGAAGCAAACCTCTCTAAAGGAAACTGTGCATTGCTCAATGAAGATGCTTTCTTAGGACTTTTTTATATGCTAGGGTGTATAATATGATAAATTATAGCATTCAAGTCAATCTCCCAAAATATGGACTTACAATATAGTCTAATTTCTACTTACCCTTGCATTAATACTGAATTTAAATTTTTATAAAACTCTAGTTGGCTTAAAGAGAAATTAATGTTCTTCTTAAACTTATCACCTAATACTCTTAATGTGGTGTAAACTGTCAATCTACATCTCTACTTATTTAACTACTTGAAAGTTCTTAATAATTATTTTTGAATATAAAATTAACAGCTTTCACATCATCATTAATTATAGTAGTGTTTAACTTTGGCAAAGATAAATAGGCATTTATACTTCAATAGCTTCAAAGAATTTCAATGTATAAAACACATGAGGTGGCTTTTACTCAGAGCTACACCTGGAATGCCTACCCCTAAGTTACTATAATTTAAATAAGATTTTAAAAATATCAGTTAATCAGTATGATATGTCTTGTTTACATCACAAATGTTATGTTGACTAAACACTAAGGTAATCTCATTATCACAAGATCAGTGATCATTCACAAATGCTATAAATACCAGAAATGTTATAGATATTTCGTTTTCCTGGCCTTTCAAAAATGCAGAGTTTTGTCTTGGCACTGACCAAGTCTAAAATCTAACACTGGGTCCATCCTTAGTTTCCAGATTTGATGTTTCTAGCAGCAAGTTGTCTCAGCTACTTTTCTCATGGCGAGACAAAATACTTGACACTCACAAGTTAAAGGTGGAAAGGTTTATTTCAGCTCACAGTTTTTAGAGATTTCAATTCATATTTAGTTGGCTCCAAGGCAGAGTGCTGTCGAAGAGGACCATCTCAGGCAGAGGAGAAACAGCTCTTGGCATGGCAGGCAGAATACAGCACACAGTAACAGCAGCTTTTTAAAAGTTTTTATGTTATATTTTATTTATTTTTGAGACAAGATCTCTCTATGAAGTTCAGGCTGGCCTCCAGCTCATGGCAATCCTTGTGCCTCAGCCTCCCAAATGCCTGGATCATAGGTGTGCAACACCATGCCTGGCCTAGAAGCAGCTTTTATTCCTTTTATCCGATCCAGGGTACCAGCGTTTTGGGTGGTGCCAACCACACCCAGGGTGGCCCTTCCATTATCTACCCCTTCAGTCCCAGCATCACACCCTTAATCCCAGTATCACACTCTAATTCAATCACCTTTGAAACTCCCACCTATGATTTCATGACATTTTGGGTGAGAAGCCGTAACACAAGTATAAACCAGATCTTCTCTGAAAAGTGTACTCTTCACTTGACTTTAATGCTCTTTTTAATTACAGTTCTACTACTTCTCTTCTCTTATGGCCATATCTCTGAATAAAGTTCTTTCCCTTTTCCTTCTATTTCCACATTGCTCACTCTTTCACTCACCAATGATTCTCTAAGCTTGTACAATATGGCCAGCCTTGTGCTAGGTTCTGAAGATGTGGCTGAGAATAAAATATGGCCTTTTCTCATGCAGTTCTATTTCTAGTGGAAAGGCAGGTAAATGTGGGATTACTATTCATAGTGTGTGATTGTTTTGAGGCAGGAGAGTATAAGGTATTGGGGGAACTCACGAGAATATGGCACCTAACCAAACAAGAGGGCACACAGACTTCATGATACTCCCCATTGGCCTGATTCCTAAAAGCTGATTGGAAGAGCACCAAGAAAAAAAAAACACACACACAAACATTACTTTGGTTACTGTCCTCCTTGTTTACCTCATTTGGTATTTTGCAAGACCAATAAATGATCTTCTTGTTAAATTCAGTGGTCCTTCTTGTGTTTTTCTTTCTTTTAGTGACCATGTTGTGGTTTATATTCCCATGGCCCCACCAAGTCTCATGTAATCATGGCATGGATGCAGCTGAATCTAGCTTTCCTGATTGGTTTGTTGTCTGGTGCTGGGACTGGCGATGTGAGTGTTGCACCTGCCCAGGAGCTGAACTGACATACAGTATAAGGGCGGGAAGGAGGCATGTCTTCTCTCTCTTGCTGGTTCATGCCTCACTGTTTTGTGGCCTCCAAGAATGGCTTCCCCCCCATCATGCCACACTGCCTTGGAGCCAGCTGAGTATGGACTGAAACCTCCAAGAACTGTAAGAAATAAACCTTTCCTTCCCTAATTTTGGACGTCAGGTGTTTTGACTCAGCAATGAGAAAAAAGTAACCAAGACAGACCATATCCACTTTCCCACCACCTTTCTAACATTAATTCTCCTGGCCCTCATAGACTCACCTGCTCTTGGTCTTTCCATCGTGATTGATGTCTCTTTTTGTTCTTCCTTTCACTAACTCTCTTTTTCTTTTTCCCACTTATATATGAAAATTAGATATCAGCCCATGTTCCTTTGAATTTTGTTTTCTTTTTAGAGTTCATGAATCCTAAAGATCTGTTATGGTGTGAGTGCTGCACACACCTAGGGCTGGTTACTGGCATACAATATAAGGGAAGGAAGGAAGGAAGCACACATTCCCCTTTTGCCCTTTTGCTCTTTTCGCTCTTGCTGCTTTTGGAATCCAACACAGCTGCTATGAACGGCTGCCCCTCATTCATGCCACCCTGCCTTGGAACCAGCTGATTATGGTCTAACACCTCCAAAAACTGTAAGCTAAATAAATCTTTCCTTCCCTGATTTTGAGGGTCGGGTATTTTGTCCCAGCAAGAAGAGAAAAGTAACCATCACAAGGTCTTTCAACCTCTAGTCAAAAAAATTTATCCTTAAAATCTCCTGTACCATCTATCAAATTATCTGAATTTATGGGGAAGGGATTGGGAGATGACATCTACTAAATAGTGTTTTGATTTAGGATAATAACAAAAATGATCAAGTTTGATTGTGGTTATAGTTCCACAACTCCGTTAATGTGCTAAAATCTATTCAATCTGATATTTTGGGTTTGTAAATCATGTGGTGTGCAAATTTTTAGTCCAGTCAAATTATTTTGTTAAAACAAAAAGCTTACCTGGGGAGATATTTCATATTCTGCCTTCATAGCCTCACTACTGTCATAACCTGCCTCCTATAACAAAACTCATGAGGAAAAAAATGCAGATCAGCCATTAGTAACTCAATTAGAATTTGTTTTCTCTTTCTAGCAATAGTAGTAATGGGTGCATTTTAAGCCTGATTTCAAATAGTAGAATATAGATTTTATCCCTTGAAGAAATCCAGAAGATTTACAAAGTATTAGTTGCTTGTGTATGTGTGTTTGTGTGTGTGTGTTTGAAGTTTTTGTTAGTTTTTGTTTTGGAAAGGGCTGTATGCGTTTCCTGACACTTACTATGCTCTCCTTGAAATACATATGGAAAGTGATTCATGATATAATGTCAATGAGAAATGAAAAGGGTTAAAAATGCAAATGAACATTTTTCTTATTTCTTGTAGATACATATAGTATATATTGTGCATGTATATATATATACATATGTGCATATATGCACATACATAGTATGTAACTATTATTTATCATTGCTTAATAAATTTCCACCAAACTTACTTTCTTAAGGCAATTTATTATCTTACAATTGTTGTGTACCTGGCATTTGGAAGCAGTTTGTCTTAGATGGTTCCAGCTCAGGGTCTCTTATGTGGCAGAAGTCAGAATGTTGGCTAGGTCTTCAGTCTCTGAAGACTCGACCAGGGCTTCAGGATCTGCTTCCAAGATGGCTCACTCACATGGCTATTGGCAGGAGGCCTCAGTTCTTCACCATATGGCCTACTCCATTGGGCTGTTTGAATGTCCCCATATGGCAGTTGGCTTTCCCCAGAGAAATTGATGAGACAAAAAGAGGGAGAGAGAAAGAGGGAGGGAGGGATAGAGGAAGGGAGAGAAATCATGAAGTGTAATATTTTTATGACCTAGATTCAGATTCCACACACAAAGCATCTGCCTCATTCTATTAGCCAGAAACCGGTCACAATGTCCAACCTGCCCTCACTGGGAAGGGAATTGGGGTCCATCTTTTGATGAGAGGAGTGTCAAAAACTTTGCAGACATTTCTGAAAACTGTTACAATTTGTGAAAAGATTTCTATAAGAATAAATGTAACATTTTATGAGACTGAAGCTCTGCCTGCTGTGCTAAGGAGCTAAATGTAACATTTTAAACAAAGATTTGCCATGAGTGGTGAGATTATGAGTTATTCACTTATCTGTATTTTTTATTTTTACATGGACACTGATGCATTACAATAAGAAAATTTTAAACAGACCAAAACTTGTATAAAGCTGATGTTGTATGACAGTAGGCACATTTCCTGAAACCATCTCAATGGATTTACTTGAGATGATTTGGTCAGAAATAGTTCATTGCACAGAACTTGTGAAATATATCATTACTATCCTCATTTTACGACTGATGAAACTGAGGCACAAAGAAGTTAGCTGATGTTAACAGACTTCCCAGGGCCATCGAGTAAATAAATAGTATAGATGACATCAGAACTAGTCAACCTGGGTCTATAGCCCAGATCTTAAATGAAATGAAGAATGCGCAATACATATCAGACTGTATAGAACCACACTGTACATGACACAAACAGTAGCTCAGAGGAATAAAACAGCTGGGACTGATATAGCCAACAAAAGCTTACAGAAGAGGTAGATGAGCAGCTGTTCCTTGAAGGAAATGTGGGGTTTGTGTAATGTAGGAATGGCGTTTTAATGAGAGTTACCTGCTGGCTAACATCCAGAACGGGTTGGGGCCTGGTTTTTCTAAGGATGCCTTGGTGACAAGATTAGTGCCGTTACCTCGGTTTAAGTTCACACGCAAACTTGGAGATCTTAGCCTTAGGAATGCCTAGTCCATGCTTCCCTCTTTTTTTTTCTTTTTTCTTTCTTTCTTCTCTGTCTCTCTCTGTCTCTCCCCCCACCACCTCTTCTTTCTTTCTTTTCACACTGGGCATTGAATCCAGGGTCTTCACACTGAGGGACATCTGCAGCTGCTTTTCATTTTATACTTTGCAACAGAGTTTCCCTAACCCTGCCCTTGAACTTGCAATCCTCCTGCCTCGGTCTCTCAGAGTGTGGGGATTATAGACATATACCATCACACCTGATCTCTCATTTGAAATATTAAGGCTTGTGAAAGAAAATGATTCATTTACCCCAAATTTATTTTACTTATTCTGTTACAATAGGGATTTTTGAAATAGTAGTATATTTTATTTTCTTTTAAAATATTTTAAATCTGGAGTAGTGGCACATGTCTGTAATCCCAGCACTTGGGGGGCTGAGGCAGGAAGATCGCTGTGAGTTTGAAGCCAGCCTGGGCTACAAAGTGAGTTCAAGGTCAGCCTGAAGTACATAGCAGACCCTGTCTCAAAAAAAAATCTTACCACTCTATTTCTACCATTAAAAATAATAAGAAATACTTTTTCTAAAATGGATCATCACAAACTATAGCTTGTCTATACAGACCGAAATTACATGAAGTCTGTGTGTTAGACTGACATTAAAGAAGAGCCATTTCCAAAATTACTCAGTGCACTTCATGTTGATGTGGGGAGATGTATTTGTTTCATTGCTTATTTATTTAGTACAATATGTTCTGGCTACAATGAGCTTTTAAAACCAGACTCCAAGGATTAAGCAACTTGAAGTCCACAAAAATTTGAAAATCACCAATATTATATAATTTTCAGGGAAGATTGAAATTTTATAATTTGCAGAAATAATTCCCAGATGGAATGTTTAAAAGTATCCAAATAACAAAAAAATTGGTTTCTTTCTTTGTCTTCCTCTATTTGCTGTCTTTTGTCTGTTGTCGAAGTCTGTGTTGAAATGTAGTGCTTCAAGAGCAGGGATCAGTTCTCCACACTACTTAGTGCTATACCTATTTTACACAGCTAGACTTAGACTATCTCAGAATGTTAATTAACTAGAAAGACTAGAAGAAACAGTTCTTTTCCTTTGAGGACTAACGATGAATCATGGGTTTGACCCCCCTCTCCCATGTTTTTCCAGAAAAGATTCAGGAAGCTTTTGCTACAAGTTGGATATGAGTTCCAACTTCTGGATTATTTCGAATTCTCCACTTCAGACCAAAGACCAGAGGTGATTTAGAGTACACAGATAGAGCCCTAGGAACAAAGCAGGATATCTTTACCTTGCTGGGTCATTCCCAGGATGCAATCAATACCTTATCCAAGGCTGTAATAGTTTTCAAAAACAAATTATAGCTTGCTCTTCTTCTCTTTTTTCTTACTTCCTCCCTTCCTCCTCCCTCCTTACCTTCCTTCCCAGCAAGAGTGTAAGAGAAACAGTATGTGATTATTGAGGGACACTTAAAAGCTAATCTGGGAAAAGAGATGTGTATGTGACATTGTCAAAAAGGACAGGCTATTAGCAAGGCAATTAATATACCCAGTGGTCCTTTTTCATTGGAGGTTAAATCTCTTTACTGGTTACAAGGGCAAAATGACCTTCAAGCATCCTTTAAGGCTGTCAGATAAACGCTCAAAAAAAATGAATTCACTGGCTACCTCTACTTGGGAACATTGTGTTACCCTGACCTGGAAACTTCTTACCCAGCCACAGCTCTGGTATTTTCTTAGATAGATCCACATTCAAGGCACTGTTCAGTTTTGTCCTCTTCTGACTCTTCTACTATTTGGGGACCTACCGTTCACAAACTCACATAGTGAGCTGTCTACTTTTACTGAGCTTCCTTTCCCCTATCCCGAGTTATTCAATCAACCTTAATTGTCTTCATTTTGCGTTTCCTCCTGTCAGACTTTTTACTGAGTGCCATTTGCTCTGCAGTTTTCTGCCTCTTTGAGTTTTCTTCCATCGTACTTTCCATCTTTTATAAGTTTACTGTGGTATTTTAAAAAAGAAAATTGCCCCTGCTAATGGAAATTAAATGATGGGGTTGTACAACACACAGTTAGCAAATGTTTTCTAAGACAACTCAAGTGGTTTCCTTCCCTATATATAGTTCTCGTTTTGATTTTTTAAAACCATGAATTCATTTTGGCATGAAATCATTCTATACATGTTATATTAACTGGGAAAAAGGTTTAGTTCAATACTTGGTTATTTAGTTATAATTTCTGTCACTTATTAGTAAGATTTCTACTGAGATAATGCTCATAAAACGATGTCTTAAATCTCACTAACATAACAACAAACAGTTTTTTTCATTCTTGGATCTGCAGATTGGCTCAAAGAGCAACAAGTAGGTACATGTGACTGAAACACAGTCTTGTGGTTACCAGTAGGGAACAAGTTGGAGAAGATGAAACCCTGGAGCGGGCCTGATAATATATTTTCAAGAGTCTCATATAACAAGCAGACAATGAGGGAAACCAGAACTTTTAAACCCCCTCCACACCCATTGATGGGGCTATGTTCTAAGACCTCCTGTGGAGATTTAAAAACATGAATAGTATTGAACTTTCTCTTTCTCTCTCTCTCTCTCTCTCTCTCTCTCCATATATATATATATATATACATATATATATATAATTAATAAGTACATAATTGTTATATTGGCACAAAGATTTTGATACCAAAACAGTTAATCTGATAACTGAGGTAACTGCTAAGTGAGTAACAGATAGGTAGTAGAAACATCCTGGATATGCTGGACAAAGGAATGATTTATGTCCTGTGTGGGTTGGAGGAGGATTGCACAATACTACTGTGAAGTGGATACAATTGAAAAGTTATGAATTTTTTTCTGGGATTTTCCATTTACTTTTTGCAGCCAAGGTTGACCACAGGTTACTGAAACTTTGGAGCATAATACCACAGATAACAGGGGGTACTGTGAAGAAATAGCACAATTTTATTTTAGAGTATAACACTGACATGTGGAGGATAGGCTGAAGTTGGAGTTACCTGGGGTCAGTTGTCCACCCAGATGACTGTCATGCAAGTTGAGAGAAGGGCTAGGGAGCCTGTGAAATATCAGAACACAAAAGCTAGTGATTAATTCTAGGAACAATGAACCAGACATTTGAAATTTTCAATGACTTTAGCTCTTTTGATCCTCACAACAATTCTATGGAATAGACACTACCATATTAATATCTCCATTTCACAGGTGAAGAACATGAAACGTCGAGTTTATGAGTTTCCAAAGGAACGTGGTTGATAAGTAATATAGTGGAAATTTGACTCCAGGTGTATTACCTCTGCTTGATGAGGCAATTGACAGAGTGGAAGATACCTAGAATGATGATTTCATACTTCTTTTTACTTGTTATCCACCTAGGTTCTATTCCAAGTACTAAGAGCATTGGTAGTCATTGAATCATGCCATTGAAGTGAAATCATATTCTTTTCCAGTCTGTGTTTAATGGTAAATAACTGGATAGTCTGAAAACAGTATGCAATTAATGTATGCTAATTCACGTGAATCAGCACATCTGGTTAGATATTACTTGGTATCACTAACACCAAAAAATTCTTATGGAAGACCCAATTTCCACCTATTCTTGTATTTAGTCTACCATGATGAAGAGACCAGTTCCCTTTGCCTGATTTGGGGTACTTGATATTATTTTCTTGATTTTATTTTTGTGGAGATTGAAGAAACTAAAATTTTGGTTAGGTGATTTAAAAATTGTCATATGCTTGATGTTTAAGTTGGCATTATGTGACTTTGAAGCAGTCTGAACTTGGTTATACTTTACCTTACTCAAATGAGAAATATACAGTATTTAAGCTTGTGTGTCTGATTTATTTCACTCAGCATTACATCTTTCAGATTAGTCTATTTTCTTATAAATGTCTCAAATTTATTCTTCTTTATTGCTGAGTAGTGTTTCATTATGTATAGACACCAGATTTTCTTTATCCATTCATCTATTGATGAGCAATATAGTCAGCTTCCAAGATTTAGCTATTATGAGTTATGCTGCTATAAACATTGATGTGCACACATCCTTGGATGTAAACATTATATTTCATAAACATCAGCTAAGAATAATAACAGCAATAGCAATGAAAATGAAGAAAAGAAATTTGAGATGGAGGGAGGGAGATGGGTGGGAATTGAAAGCGGATTTTAAAAAAAAGAAGAAAGCTGTATTATGTACCTGCACCTGTTCCCTAACATGAATGTAAACTTAATGTATTAGAAACACATACTGATAAAATATAAGAAAACAATACACAGCACGTGGGAGGCTGAGGTAGGCGGAGCATTGTGAGTTCGAGGCTGGCTTGGGCTACAATGTGAGCAAGGCTGGCCTGAACTACATAGTGCGACCCTGCCTTGCAAAAAATAGGGCCAGGAGTTTGACTCAAGGGCTTAAGCAACTGCTGGGCAGGCACGAGGTTGTGAGTTTGATCCCTGGTACCAACAAAAAAAAAGAAAGAAAGAAAAAAAAAACATTACATTTAAAATTCAGTATCTCAAGAAGGTCCAGTATCTCCACTCTTATTCGACATAGTCCTGGAAACTTTAGTCAGAGTATTAGACAAGAGAAAGAAATAAAAGGGATAAAGATAGGAAAGAAAGAAGTTAAACTATCATTATTTGCAGATGATATGATGCTCTACATAGAAGACTCCAAAAACTCCACCAAAAGACTACTAGATATAATAAAAAAATTCAGTAGCATAGCTACTTTGTATCTAGCTACAAAGTCAGCACTCAAAAATCAATAACCTTACTGTACACGAGTAACAAACTCACTGAGAGAGAAATCAGGGAAGCAACACCTTTCATAATAGCACCCCAAAAATGAAATACCTAGGAATCAATTTAACAAAGGATGTAAAAGATCTCTACATTGAAAACTACAGTACTCTGAAAAAGGAGATTGAAGAGGATATTAGAAAATGGAGAGCGATATTCTGTACTCTTGGGTAGGAAGAACAAATATAGCGAAAATGGGCATACTTCCAAAACTGTTACACAGATACAATACAATCCCAATCAAAATACCAATAATTTATCTCACAGAATTAGAGGAAACAATCCTAAAATTCATGTGTTACCAGCAGAGACCTTGGATAGCAAAGGCAATCCAGGGCAACAAATGCAAGACAGGGAGTATCTCAATCCCTGATTTGAAATTATACTGTAAAACTACTGTGATAAAAACAGCATGATATTGGCAAAGCAGCAGACCAATGGGACAGATTAGAAGATGCAGAAACAACTTCAGACACACTAAGATACTTTATCTTTGACAAAGGTGTTACACGTACTCACTGGAACAAAGATAGCTTCTTTAATAAATGGTGCTGGAAAAACTGGCTCTACATATGCTGAAGATTAAAGTTGGGCCCATATCTTTCACCATGCACTAAACTAAATTTGGAATGGATCAAAGATCTGAATATTAAAACAGAAACAATAAATCTGCTGGAAGATCGAGTGGGTAAAACTCTTGAAGACACAAGTGTAGGCAAAGACTTTATGAACAAAACTGAGAATGCACAAGGACTGTCACATAGAATCAACAACTGGGATCTCATCTTATTAAAAAGCTTTTGCATAGCAAAAGAAGCGACCACCAGAGTGAAGAGACAACCCACAATGTGGGAATAAATATTTGCCAACTGTTCCTCAGAAAAACAATGACTATCGAGAACATATGTAGAACTCTAAAAAAAATCAGTCCTCTGAAATTTAAAGACCCATTCCAAAAATAGGCAGCTGAGATCAATATACACTTCTCAGATGAAGAAGCACAAACAGCAAAGAGGTATATGAAAAACTGTTCAACATCACTGGTCATTCAAGAAATGCAAATTAAAAGAACACTGAGATTCCATCTCACCCCAGAAACAAAAGCTATTATTAAGAAATTAAGCAATGACAAATGCTGGCATGGCTGTGGGGAAAAAAGAACCCTTCTTCACTGTTGGCGGGAATGTAGACTGGTGCAACCACTGTGGAAATCAATGTGGAGATTCCTCAAAGCACTAGAATTGGAGGTCTCATTTGACCCAGCTATTCCCTTTCTGAGTATCTTCCCAGAAGAATTAAAAACATTGTACCATGGTGATATATGTGCACCCATGTTCATGGCAGCACAGTTTATAATAGCCAGATCTTGGAAACAACCTAAATGCCCATCGACTGAGGATGGATAAAAAAGATGTGGTATTGTTATACAATGGAGTACTGCTCAGCCTTTAAGAATGATAAACTTGAGACTTTTATAGGTAAATGGATGCAACTTGAGACCATATTCATTAGTGAAATAAATCAGACATGCATATGTAAACATCTTATTGTGTCACTAGTGTGAGAAACTGAAAGAAACTGTATACATATATATATGTACATATATATGTATAATAGTTAAGATAGTTATATTACTGATTTTTCTGAGCTTATTGAGGAGAAAATTTTGTGCTAGTATTGTTCAGACAATTAAATGCAGATGTCTTATATTCTGAGTAACTGATTTGAAGAAAACAGCCTGCAATGCTATACCATTGTTATCCCCTAATGATCATGTTTCAAAATTTATTTTTCTCTTTAAAATAAAATTTAAAAAATTCAGTGTCTTTATTTTATACAATCATTGATTGATTGATTAATTGCAAGGATTTCATGACAGTCATCTTCATAGTTAATAAAGTTAATCCCTTACATGAGTAGTTTTATTCACCTTATAAAGATCCTTTAGAGCACAAAAGTGCTATGAAGAATGTGAGCTGATATTATGATCACTACTTTTCAGTCTTTTATAGTTTGTGTCTAGATGTCCCCCCAAAGCCTCATGCAGTCATGGGAGTAGACTTCTAGAATTTGTGATTGATTCATGGTCCAATGCTGGGATTATGGGTGTGAGTGCTATACTAACCCCAGGGCGGGTAGCCTGCATAATATAAGGGATAGAAAGAGTCTTCCCTCTGTTCTCCTCCCTTTTTGCTCTTGTTGCTTTTGATGTTTTCTGTCACCATGAACTGTTGTTGTTTACCATGAGCCACCCTGCCTTGGACCCAGAAGACTATGGACTGAAACTTTCACAAACTGTGAGTTAATAAATCCTTACTTCCCTAATTTTGGGCATCAGGTATTTTGCCCCAGCAATGAGAGAAAAGAAACCAACACACAGTGTAAAGGTCAACAGTCTTACCTTTAAAAACCATATTAAAATTGGGAACAGTACGGTGTCTGTAGAACTACTCACCTCTGCCATGTTAGCATGAAAGCAGTCATAGACAGTATATAGATAATGTTACATATTGCCATAATACACTGCTCCAACAAAACTTTATTTGCAAAAATACATAAAGGACTCCATTTTGTATGTGGGCCATAGTTTACCAATTTTTGCTCTGGTTTAATGAGTTCCCATTATAGGTGATTTAATGCTTCTTCCAACTTCACACAGCTTGTGGAAGTAGCAATGAATTCTAGGTTTCCTGTCTGCTTTATTCATTCATTCAATAAATATGTACTGAGTCTTTAGTATGTGTCAAGCACTACTCTAAGTACTGGGAAAAAGAAAATCCCTAATCCTATGTTGCTTATCTGTTTTGGGGAAATATGATGAGCAACGAAATGAGAAAAGAAGATAGCCTTGAAAATAAAAGATGCCATGAAGAAAATAAAAGAGTGACAGAGGATGATTTTATCTATAGGAATCAGAATAATGTAGTCTGATCAGGGGAGTTTGAGCTAAATCTGAAGGAGAAAATAAGTCATTAACAGTGAGATTTGCTAAGATTATTCCAAGTAAGATTATCCCAAGATTATACCAGTAGAAAAAAAGGTGTGCTAGAATGGAGAAATAGGAGACAAAGGACAAGGATTTTAAGTTATGGGAAATGATTTAGATTTTATTCTAAATGAAGTAGGAAGCCAGTGCTTTCTTGATAATAACATACTACCTTTAAATCTCTTTGCGTCTCTTCTGTTACCCAAGCATGTGGCAGATACTCTCAGAACATATTGGTTGATTAATGGGTTCTGTCACATGAGTCCTTTTGAGGCATGCAAGACCCATCCACATGCTGGGATCATTGAAGACCCTTGTGAGGGGACACATTTTAATAGATTCTCTTTCACTGGAGGTTTTCAGAAATCCTATGCCTAATACTTTTGTCCAGGGACAACATGGCAGCCCTTTCTTCTCTCCTGGGGTGATTCCGGGCACCATTCAGACCATCTGCTTTGGTCCAGGCTCCCTGACTATCCACACTGCCACTATTGCCAAAATGCTCCAAAGTCCATGAGTGAGATGTCTCTGGTATCAGAGCCACTGTGTCAGGATGAAACATCATGGTGGATTAATGGTCGTGTGGTGATCCAGTTCTTAGCATGTGATCAGCTGTGCATAAGCTTTTCTCACCTCTCTCTTCCTGCTTAAGATAAAAGAGTCGTACCAGTGAAATAAAATCATGTATGTAAAAAATGTGCAAGGCCTTGTCTTCTGCCTGGCTGTAGATTGCTTTTATGGCTTATATCTAGATGTTCCTCCAAAGACTTATGTACTCATAGGTGGGACTTTGGGGAAGTGATTGGGTCTTGGGGGCATGATGTTTATCAGTGGATTAGTTCACTGATGAATTTATAGCTCAATGTGATGTTGGGAAGTGGAACTGGTCAGAGGAGATGGGTTACTGGGGTGTGGCCTGGAGGAGTATATCTATCTCTCTCTCCTCCCTTCATCACTCTGTGCCTTATGCCATCACACCATGAACTGCTTCTCCTCTATGAGACCCCTCCATCATGCTGGGCCTGCCTTGAAGACAACCTCTACAAACCGTGAGTCAAAATAAACTTTTTCTCCTTTAATTTGTGAATGTCAGGTAATGTGTCTCAATGAGAAAGTAACTAAGGCAAGTGCCCTGTAAAAGTCAGTTCTCCTGCCTTCCTAAATACTCCTGTATTTAGTGATTACTAACCAGTGATTCACTTAGCATCTTCACTTTATTAGGGTTTAAAAATTATAGCAAGCCTAAAAATGATTGAAAACATACTGAACCAGTTTCACCATTTCTGAAGTGACTGACATTTAGGAGAGAACCGAGGTGGGAGATTAGGACTGGGGTAAACCAGAAGACCAACTAGGCAGGATGTCAAAAGATCCTAAAAATCCTTCACTAAAAGTTGAGAGAGACATTTCCTAAAAAGAGAAGTTATGTGTAAAACATAGAACCCAAAATGACATCAGGCTCCTTTGAACTGTACACAGAACCAGTCAGAAAGCAGTATTTTTAGTCCTTCATTTGAATATGGCATAGTTTGCAGGATCAATCAGAAGATACTTTTTTGTTTTATTTATATTTCTGTTAATTTTTTATTTTTGTTGGTACATGTTTTCAGTACATAATGATTACATTCCATGTGAGCAGTTATTTTTTCATCCCCTTCCCCTACTCTCTCATTCAATTCTTCATTTACATGTGAGCACAATCAAAATACACTGCTTTTGATCCTTTCTTTACATCTGGCAAGAATCCTAGTGAATTTTTTCCATAAGATAGTTTATTCTTGGTGCCACATGAGCTTTTGAAAGAATAAATGTCTCAATGCCTTATTTTCAGGAGGAGAAGGCCAACACAGAAATTTGGATAAAAAGATCTCTTTCCCCACCCCGTTAGGGCCACCTGGAGCCTTTTCACTGGCCTACTTTATCCCTTACAGTGTACCTCCTTTCCAGCTTCAATATATATGCACTTTCACTGACTTTTCTGTGTATCTTTCTATTTATTCGCCTTTGTACAGTGTTGATCTCCTAAACTCATCCCCCCACTCCAATAAAAGCTGCAGATGTTAACCTCCATGTCAGAGTCTGTGTTCCAGAAAATGCAGCTTACAACAATTGAGTATAAGTGTTTTGCTTTCTATGACCTTCTATTAGTGAATTTGGTGCTTATGTAAAATACTTTTCTACAATTGTTGGTAGTTATTCTGTTTCTGTCTGAAAGGGTATATGACTCATGTACTGCTTACAAAAGATCTTTCTTTTATAAAATTTAAAACTGACACAGAGAAGTAAAATATCCAGTCAGGCACCAGTAACATCATTTCTCTAACTGAAAGAATTTTAAGGGACCTCTAGTTACTAAACGTCCTTTAATTGGGCATAAATGACATGGGATATTTTGTTCAAGTGATAGAATAATTTCAGTTACCACTATGCAAAGAAAAGAGAAGAAAATATTGGCATTTGAATGGCACATTCAGGGTCATAAAGATAATGAAATTTAGAATAGTATAAAGGAGATAACATAGTATATTTGTTTGACTCCCAATCTGGTAGTTTGCAAATGCTTTTAAATTCATGTACATGGCAGAGTGTGTCCTTAGCAAAGAGCAACCTTGGGCAAATTAGTTTTAGAGAGGTTAAATTAGGGTTGTTGTGGTGATTAAATGAGAAAATGGATGGATGGATGGTACATGGTATGTGCTCAATAAGTGTTAGCTACTTCTGTTGTTGTTATTCATACTGGCATCTGGCTACCAGTCCCCAAGGGAGTTTCTCAAAAAGATTAATGAAGTCCAATAGGAAAATAAGATAAGATAATACCAGAATCTTGAAAAAACTGAAGTTAATTCCAGGAGGAACTAACTGGTTTTGGATATGAAGACATTATAAAAGACAGAAACATTTTGTGCCTCAGGCACTTAGAAATCCATGACCTGATCCAGCCAGAAACTTGAGACATCTCATTTTCATTTCTCCTAGGCTCCAAAAGCAACAGTGCATCCTCAGGCCACAGAATAGTAGAGCATTATTTACATAGAACCATTGTAGGAAGACTCCTGGTAGCAGTAGATGCTGGGAATTGTAGTTTTTCCTGTAACACAGTTTGGAATACCAGGGAATCTGAAGATGGGTTAAGAAGAAGACACCCACCTGCTCACTGGTTAAAACATACACAAAGTTAAATTGTAGTAAAGTAATAAAAAGGTATTCTACACTAATAAGGAGCAATGTGCAGAAACAAGAACTAACATAATACAGAAAAAATAACAATGATACCTCTGAAAAATACCACAGAACAAGAGAATAGAAACAATATCTGGAGGACTCAGAACATTAAACTTCTGGTAATTAAATGAATCTGGAGAAATACTTTAGGAAATGACTTGGTATTTGCAAAAGAGCACATGAACACATAGTCACCATGAAATAGCTGCAGATTATTAGAAGAGCACATTGTTTTATTTTATTTTTTTATTAAATGGAAAAAAGGTAAAACAACATTTCATAACAAAATAACAGAATACCAATAGTTAATACATTACATGTTGTTATCTTTAAAGTAGTTGCTCAGGGTAAAAGATATGGACATTAAAATTTTTCCTATCAATATTTGCACAAACGTACCTTTTTAATGGACTGACAGATACTAATAGTGTAACTGACTTGCATTTTTTTCTTTTCTCCTACTGTCCTTTTCTCTTTCACTGATCCTAGTTCCTTTTTCCTTTTTGAACAATTTCTTTCCATTTCATGATATCTATTGTACACTTTAGACCTTATTTACTCTTTCAATATCTCACACAAGGACACAATATGATGTTTACACATGTGAGTTTGATTTATTTCACTTATGAGTATTGTCTCAAGTTGCATCCATTTACTTATAAAGGTCTGAAGTTTATCCTTCTTTATGGCTGAGTAGTACTCCATTGTACTAAGAAAATCCACATCTCTTTTATCCATTCCTCGGGTGATGGGCATTTGAGATGTTTCCAAGATTTAACTATTACAAATTGGAGTACATTGTTTTAAAAATCTGATTATAAAATCAAAGCCTCAAAGATATTCCAAAAATAATATGTGTGACTTTTAAACATGTGATGAATTGAAAATTCTTTATTATGTAATTAAGAAAAGCTGAGAAGAATGTTGGTGCCTAATTGTCAAGAAAGTTAAGACTTGTTATATCTCTTGTCTTAAATAGGGAAACTCAAATGATATGTTTTCACTACTCATTCATATATGTTAAGTAAAGTGAGTACAAATTATTTATTAGAATAATTTCTAAATAACTACTACTAGAGTTAAACTTAGCTATTGTCATATAAGACAAAATTAAGAAACTAGAAGAATGAATTTAAGGTAAGAGCACAGAATAGAATGACAAAATCCAAATTAGTTACAAAAATAATTTATGTTAGTTCAGGTGGTGCACTTCAAAAATTTAAGTGCCTGAAACTTATTGTCAGTTGAAATACTATGTTTAATCTCAAATTATAAAGTTGCACTTTTGTTTAGTGGTGTTTATTGATTTTAAAATCAGTCAATGAGATTAAAGTTAATGAAAAATAACCTTCACTTTATGCATACCATCATCTTGAACTGAGTTTTTCTGAATATTGTTGTGTATAGGTGGCTCCCTCCAGCATTACGCAGTCATGGAGGTGGCTGAATATAGTGCCTGTGAATGGTTTGCTGTCTGGTGCTGGAACGGGTGGTGTGAGTGCTGTACACACCCAGGGACAGGTAGCCAGTTTAAGATATAGGGGAGGGAAGGAGGCATGCTTTCCTCTTTAGGCTTTTCACTCTTGCTGCTTGTGGCCACCATAAATGGCTGCCCCTCAGTGGTGCCACCTTGCCTTGGAGCCAGCTGAGTATGGACTGCAACCTTCAAAACTGGAAGATAAATAAACTTTTTCTTCCCTAATTTTGGGCATCAGGTACTTTCTCTCAACAATAAGAGAAAAGTAACTGAGACAGAATTTGGTACCAGGAGTGGGTTTTTTGCTGTGACTGTACCTGACCATGTGGTTCAAGAGCCTTTGGAAAAGGTTCGGAGATGTCACCTGAAAGAGTAGCCCTGGAATAGTTTAGGCTGTTCTGTATGGGCAATTCTGGTCAAAACTCAGAAGACGAGAAAGCTGATAGAAATCCTGCTAGTAAAGACCAGGCTCGAGAGGTTTCTGCTGGGAAGACTGCATTGGTTGTTGGACTCCACATGATGTGTGTTATGGCTTGGCAGAAAGTTTGTCTGCATTTTGTTTGTATCCAAAGACTTTGCCTGAGATGGAGATTAAGGGCAGTGGACTGACTAATCTGGCAGAAAAAATTTCAAGGCAGTCAAATATTGAGGCAGTGACATGGCTATTGTTGGAGGCTGTTAGCCAGAGTAATGTTGCAAATCAAGACCAAAGAGCCCAGCAGGGTGATTTAAAACATTGTGAGTTTGGCCAGAAAAAAGTTCCAGTAAAGCTGTGGACTGTAAAGGTGGAGCTGATATCTCCACTGCTGAGAAAGAACAAAATAAATAAATAAATAAATAAATAAAACACAGTCTGTAGACATCCCAGGAAACAATGGGTCCCTACACTTTGCAGCCCCAAAGCTGCAAAAGTGAAATACTTTGCTTGGAGGAGAAAGCTGGAGTGCCATACTCCAGAGTGGCAGCAGAGACCACAGGAGGTTCCAAAATGGCAGCAGCTGCACTAGGTTCCAGAATGGTAGCAACATAGAGTATCTGTTCCTCACAATTAGTTTCAGAGTGCTCAACACTCAACCCCTACCATCAAGAGGGAGGAAACCCTGGCTACTGCTCCAGGTGGCAGCAGACCTTGGCAGCATCCACATGGTGCTGGTTTTAAGTGTTTGGAAAATGCACGAATTCTGAGGTTAAAAATGCTTCCACCCTGATTTCAGAAGAAGGCCTGGGAGGTCAGGCAGTGTGACCCTGAGAGGGCACTATGTCAAGTTGTGAATGTGAAGCCAAAGGTGTAATGGAGAACCCAAAATTTTAAAAAAGTCAGGAGCGTGGATCATTTAAGGAAAGCTGCAAGGATTGAGCAGAGTAGGCCTAAGAGAGAAGCCATGGGAGCTAAAACCCCTGCAAGTGCTGTGTTGGTGAAGTCACTCAACCCTTTTGGAGCTCACAATCAGATTTCTTCAGATGCTGAGCTTGGAACTCCCGGACTCAATGTTTGCCCTACTGGATTTTGGACTTCCTTTGGTCCCAATTCTTTATAAACACCGTTTGTACCCTTTGGATGGTAATGTTTATCTTGTGCCATTATATGTTGAAAGTGTTTAACTTTGTTTTTATTTATACAGGGATTTATAGCTGAAAGTTTGCCTCTGATCTCGGAGATTTGGGACTTGGACTTTTCAGCAATATTGAAACTGCTAGGACTTTGGCAATTCTTGGAGATAGAATAAATGTCTCTTACATAAAGGATGTACATGAGTCTTTGGGGGGCCAAGGGTGAAATATTATGGTTGATGTCTAGGTGGTCCCCCAAGCCTCATGGAGTCATGGAGGTGGCTGAATCTAGCGTTTGTGATTGGTTTGTTGTCTAGTGCTGAGACTGGTGGTGTGAGCACTATACAAACCCAGGCGCAGATAACCAATGTAAGATACAAGAAAGGGAAGGTGGTGTGCTTTCCTCTTCTGCCTTTTCATTCTTGCTGCTTGCAGCCACCATAAATGGCTGTCCCTCAGCCACATCATCCTGCCTTGGAGCCAGCTGAGTATGGACTGAAACCTCCCAAACTGTAAGATAAATAAACTTTCCCTTCCCTAATTTGGGCATCAGGTACTTTGTCTCAACAATGAAAGTAAAGTAACCAAGACTATCAATCTATATATTAACATCATTCCAATTGAATTCTTAATTATTTCTGAATGTTAACCTATAGACTGATGCAATTCCATTTAAAAAGTGTAATTTTGGGCATAAGTTGACGAAATGAGGAAAAAAGTGTTTTGAAAAAAAGGAAAGAAATCAACAACAAAAATTTTAACAGCATGTGAGATGTGGAGCTGCTATATCATATTAAAATGCACTGAAAAACTCTAACATGTAGTGGAATGATACTAAGCCCAGAATAAGAACAGAGTTTTATTTATTTTTTATTTTAAAAGCTAAATAAGAACAACAAAAAACAATTAAAATGATGATATGTAATTTCAAAACAAAGTAATAGGAAATCAACACTCGTTAATATACTGCATATTGTCATCTTCAAAGTAGTTGTTCAGATTACAAGATTTAGGCATGAAAAAATGATCAATCAAACAATGTAAGCACAAACTGTTCTTTTTGATGAACTGACAGAGATTAGTAGTACAGTTGTCTATCTTGTGTGCATACACACACACACACACACACACACATACACACAGTCTTTCCCCACCTTTTTTTTTCTCCTTTCCCCTATCCAAGTTGTTCTTTGCTTTTGAGTGCTTTCTTTCCCTTTCACTTTAACAATATCTATTGTACATTTTGGATCTTATTTACTCTTTCAATTTTTTTTGCACTAAACACAATACAATATTTACACATACGAATCTGATTTATTTCATTTATGAGTATGGTCTCAAGTTGCCTCCATTTACCTATAAAAGCCTCAAGTTTATCCTTCTTTATAGCTGAGTAATACTCCATTGTATAAAAAATACCACTTCTTGTTTATCCATTCCACGGTTGATGGGCACTTGGGTTGTTTCCAAGGTTTAGCTGCCACAAAGTGTGCTTCTATAAACATGGGTGCACATATATCTCTGTGATATGATGTTTTTAATTCTTATGGGAATATGCATAGAAGAGGAATAACTGTATCTAATGTGATCTCCAAATCTAGTTTTCTGAGGAATATCCACACTGATTTCCACAGTGATTGTACCAGTCTGCACTCCCACCAGCAGCAGAGAAGGATTTTTCTTCCCTCACAGCAAAGCTAATATTTGTTATTGGTTGATACCTTGCTGACAGTTATTCTTTCTGGAATGAGATGGAATATTGGTGCTGTTTTAATTTGTGTTTCTTGAATGACTAGTTATGTTGAACATTTCTTCATGTATTTATTTGCCAGTTGTATTTCTTCATCTGAGAAGTGTGTGTGCATCTTAGATGCTGTTGTTTGGATTGGGTCTTTGAATTTGGGGGGCTTTATTTTTTTCCATTCTTTATATGTTCTAGATGTAAGTCCTTTGTCTGAGGAGCAGTTGGCTAAAATTTTTTCTCATTCTGTAAGTTTTCTTTTCACTCTGTGGGTGATTTCTTTTGATGTACAAAAACTTTTTAATAATATTAGATCCCAGTTGTTGACTCTTTGAAATACTTCCCATACAGTTTGAGTTTTGTTCATGAACTCTTTGCCTACCCCTATGTCTTCAAGATTTCTACCTACCTTGTCTTCCAGTAGATTTATTATTTGTGTTTTAATATTTAGATCTTTGATGCATCCTGACTTTATTTTAGTGCATGGGATAGACATGGGTGTAGTTTTGCCATGTGAAAGCCATTTTTTCCAGCACTATTTATTAAAGAGGCTATCATTCTTCCAGTGAACATATTTGAACCCTTTCTGTCTGAGTGTCTTTGTAGTTGTGTCTGCATCTTCTAAGCTGTTCCACTGATCCTCAGGTCTGCCTTTTTTTTCAGTACTGTGCTGATTTTAGCACAGTAGTTTTGTAGTAAAATTTCAAGCCTGAGATTGTGTTGCTTCCTGCCTTGCCTTTGTTTCTCAGGATTGCCTTTGCTATTCTAGATGGCTTCTGTTTCCAAATGAATTTTAGGAATGTTTTCTTTAGATCTGTGAGGTATGCTAATGGTATTTTGATTGAGATTGTATTAAATATGTGTAACAATTTTGAGAGTATGGCCATATTCACAATGTTGGTACTTCAAGTACAAGAGAAAGGGATAGCTTTTCATTTTCTGATATCTCCTTCAATCTCCTTTTCCAGTATACTATAGTCTTCAATACATAGATCTTTTATATCCTTTGTTAGATTGATTCTTAAGTATTATATTTTTTTGGGTGCTATTGTACAAGACATTATTTTCATAATTTCTCTCTCTGTAAGTTTGTTGTTTGTGTACAGGAATTCTATTGATTTTTGAGTGTTAACTTTGTACCCAGTTACCCTGCTGAATTTGCTTATTAACTCTATTGTCTTTTGGTGGAATTTTTGAGGTCTTCTATGTAGAGTATCATGTCATCTGCAAATAATGGCAATTTAACTTTTTCCTTTCCTATCATTATTACTTTTATTTTTCTCTCTTGTATAATTGCTCTGGCTAATGTTTCCAGAGCTATATAGAACAGGCATGGTGATAGTGAACATCCTTGTTTTGTTCCTGATTTTAGAGTGAAAGTTTTCAGCTTTTGTCCATTTAGTATGATATTGGCTGTTGGTTTGTCATAAATGGCTTTTATCAGATTGAGTTGGAGACCATCTATTCTGATTTTCTGTAGGATTTTTTTTTTTAATCGTGAATGAGCTTTGGACTTTATCAAAAGCTTTTTCTGCATCTATTGAGATGATCATGTGATTTTTGTCTTTGGCTCTGTTGATGTGGTTATTACATTTATTGATTTATATATGTTGACCCATCCCTGGATTCCTGGGATGAATGCCTCTTGGTTATGGTATATAATATTCTTCATGATTTGCTGCTTTCTGTTTCCTAGCATTTTATTGAGAAATTTTGCATCTATGTTCCATAGGAAGATTGGCCTGTAGTTAGTTGTCCTTTTTGGTTTGGTCTTTCTCTGGTTTTGTTATCAGAGTACTACTTGCCTTCAGGAATGAGTTAGGGAGAATTTCTTCCCTTTAAATTTCATCAAAGAGTTTGAGGAGTGTTGGTATTAAATCACCTCTAAATTTCTTGTAGAATTCTGCAGTGAATCCATCAGGACCTGGACTTTTGTCTGCTGGTAAGTTTTTAATTATGTTTTCAATTTTTGTAACTGATATTGGGTTATTCAAAATTTTTATAACTTCTTGATTCAACTTTGGTAATTCACACATTTCTAGGAATCTGTCCATTTCCTTTGTGTTTTCCAGTCTATGTGATAAAAGATTTTCAAAGTAGGTATTCATGATCTTCTGAATTTTCACAGGATCTGTAGTGATTTCACCCTTGTCTTTCCTCGTTGCATGAATTTGTGTGTGTTTTTTCTTTTGTTTTCTTGATAAGGTTGGCTAGGGATTTATCAGTTTTATTTATTCCTTTAAAGAACCAGCTCTTCAATTCATTAATTATTTGTATTATATTCTTAGTCTCCATTTGGTTAATTTCTGCTCTGGTCTTTATAATTTTCTTACTTCTATGAGCTTTGGTCTTGACCTCCTTGTCTTTTTCTAGAAGTTTGAGGTGCAGCATTAAGTTGTTTATTTGTGCTCATTCTGTTTTCCTCATGTGAGAATTCACTGTTATGTATTTCCCTCTTAGGACTGCTTTCATTGCATCCCACAGGTTCCAATATGTTGTATCTGCATTTTCTTGTAATTGTAGATACTGTTTAATTTCTTGTTTAATTTCATCTGTGATTCACTGGTGGCTCAGGAGGGTGTTATTTAATTTCCATGTGTTTATGTAGTTTTTGCAGTTTCTTTTGCCATTAATGTCCAATTTCAGTGCACTATGGTCAGGGAATATGCATAGGATAATCAATAGAGTTTTAAAAATTCAAGTATATTTGCATGGTTTTAAATTTAAAAATTACAATTCCTGTGAGTTGGTGAACTATTATCAAATAAATGATATTAAGTCAGGTGGCTCATCATTTGAGAAAAGTTAAATAAAGAACATTATTATTGTTAATCAGATTTTATTGGTAAATTTTGGATACACATAATAATCATATTTGTCATAGAGAGTTTGTACCTATACACGATATAACTTGTGTCTTTTTTTCTCATTCTCCTACCCTCCCTTAAACCCCCTCCTCCCTTCCCCATTTACAAAAGCTTTTCTTCCCCATTTTTTCCTTTTTTCTCACTGTTTTTACTTTTCCCTTCTTTCCTTTCCCCTCCCCCTTCCTTGCTTCCTTCCCCAAACATTTTTTTTCCTATTTCACAATACCTATAACACATTTTGGTCTTTATTTACACTTTTGGTTTCTCACAGCAGAGAAACAATGCAATATTATACATGTGCATCTGATTTTTTTCACTTAAGAGTATGGTCTCAGGGAACATTCATTCATCTAGAAATGTCTCAAGTTTGTCCTTCTTTATGGCAGAGTAATACTCCATTGTAAAAAAAAGTCACATCTTCTTTATCCTTCATCAGTTGATGGGCATTTGAGGTATTTCTAAGATTTAGTTATTACAAACTGTGTCACTAAAAAATGAGTGTGCATATATCACTCTGGCATGATGCTTTTGATTCTTTTGGGGAGTTACAAAGAAAGGGGATACCTAGGTACCATGAGGCCTCTAGTCTTAGTTTTTTGACTCCGTACTGAGTTTAAAAGTGGTTGCACCATTCTACACTCTCACCAATAATGGAAAAGGTTCCTTTTCCCCTACAGCCACACCAGCATTTGTTATTGGTTGATTTCTTGATAATAGCCATTCTTTCTGGAGTGTGATGGATTCTCAGGGTTGTTTTAATTTTCATTTCTTGAATGACCAGTGATGTTGAACATTTTTTCATATATTTATTTGCTGTTTGCACTTATTCATCCGAGAAGTGTATATGCATCTCAAATGCCCATTTTTGGATTGGGTCTTTAAATTTGGAAGATCTGAATTTTTTGAGTCTTTTTATGTTCTTGATAGTAATCACTTGAGGAACAGCTAGCAGAATTTTTGCCCTAACTGTGGGCTGTCTCTTCATTCCATTGGTGGTTTCTCTTGCTGTGCAAAAGTTTTATAATGACATGAGATCCCAGTTGTTGATTCTTTGTGATATTTCCTGTACGATCGGGGTTTTGTTCATAAAGTCTTTACCTATATCAGTGTCTTCCAGCAGAATTAATGTTTCTGTTTAATATTTAGAAGTTTGATCCATTTTGGTTTTAGTTTAGTGCATGATGAACAATATGGGTCTAATTTTAATCTTTGAGATATGCAAAGTCGGTTTTTCCAGCACCATTTTATAAAGAGGTTGTCTTTCTCCCAGTGAAGGTACTTAGCTCCTTTGTCAAATACAAGGTAGTTAAGTATGTCTAAAGTTTTTTCTGAATCTTCTAATCTGTTCCATTGATCTTTGGGACTGATTTTGCCAGTACCATGCCAATTTTTTTCATCACAATAGCTTTATAATTTCACTTCTGGAATTGTGATGCTCCCTGTTTTTCCTTTGTTGCCCAGAATTGCCTTTGATATTCTAAGTCTCTTCTGGTTCCAAACTAATTTTAGGATTGTTTTCTCTAATTCTGTGTGACTTGCTACTGAAATTTTGATCAGAATTGCATTAAATATGCATAAGAATTTTGGAATTATAGCTACTTTCAGTATATTAGTACTTCCTACCCAAGAGAAAGAGTTTTTTTCCATTTCCTGATATCCTTTTCAATCTCCTTTTTCAGAGTACTGTAGTTTTCATTCTGGAAATCTTTTACTTCCTTCATTAGATTGATTTGTAGGTATTTCATTTTGTTGGATGCTATTGTGAAAAGTGTTGCTTCCCTAATTTCTCTTTCAGTGAGTTTGTTATTTATGTACAGAAAAACTATTGATTTTTGAGTATTGACCTTGTATCGAATTATGCTACTGAATTTCTTTATTAAATCTACAGGTCTTTTGGTGGTGTTTTTGGAGTCTTCTATGTCGAGTATCATTTCATCCACAAATAATGACAATTTAATTTCTTCCTTTCCTATCATTATTCCTTTTACTTCTTTCTCTTGTCTAACTGCTCTGGCTAAAGTTTCCAGAAATGTACTGAATAAGAGTAGTGACAATGGATAGTCTTGTCATTTTCCTGATTTTAGAATGAAAGCTTACAATTTTTCTCCATTTAGTATGCTGACTGTTGATTTGTCATTATGACTTTTATAAGACTGAGACAAAAGACCAACTATTTCAATTTTCTGTAGGATTTTTATCATGAATGGGTGTTGGACTTTGTCAAAAGCTTTTTCCACATCTATTGAGATGATCTTACGTTTTTTGTCCTTGGCTCTGTTAATATGATGTATTACATTTATTTATTTACATATGTTGAAACATCCCTGCATTCCTGGGATGAATCCTATTTGGTCTTGGTGTATAATCTTCTTGATGATTTGCTGCATTCTGTTTTCCAGTATCTTGCTGATGATTTTTACACCTCTGTTCATTAGGAAGATTGGCATGTAGATCTCTTTCTTAGTTGGGTCCTTTTCTGGTTTTGTTTTCTGGATAATGCTTGCTTCCATGAATGAATTTAGGAGTATTGCTTCTCTTTCAATTTAATTAAAGAGTTTGAGAAGTAGTGGTGTTAGGACTTCTCTAAATTTCTTGTAGAATTCAGCAGTGAATCCATCAGTGCCTGAATTTTTTTGTTGTTGGAAGATTTTTAATTACATCTTCAATTTCATTGATTTATATTGCTTTTCTTTTTTAGAAATTTTTTATCATCTAGATTCAGGTTTGGTAATTCATATACATCTAAGAATCTGTCCTTTTCATCTGCATTTTCCATCTTATTAGAATATGAATTCTTAAAGTAGGTACAGATGATATTCAACAAAATTAATTATGAATGTATTATAGAAATTTTAAAAAGTAAAGCCATAGAGTAAGAATGTAGAATCATATATATATGTATATATACACATGCATATATATATGCACATATATATACATATATGGGTATATATGTATATATAATCTTTGTGATGTAGAATTGCTTTCAAAACATAACACTAATGGCTTATACCAGAAGTCTACTTGCTGAATTTAGAATGCAGCCATGTTCACTCATGGACACATTTTGTAGATGCTTTGGCTCTACAAAGGCAAAGCTGAACAGTTGTGACATAGAGCATTTGTCTGACAAAACCTAAAATATGGTGTTTTTGGAGTCTTCTATGTCAAGTATTATTTCATTTGCCAGATGTTTTTATGTAAATTTCTCTGATCCTTTGCAGAAACAGTTTGATGATCTTGGGCATAGAACATTTTATGTGGTCAAATCTAAAAATGTTGCCACAGAAAAGAACATCGTAAACAATAAGGAACTGGAACTGGGAAGAATGTTTGTATACTGTATATATGGCACATATACATACATATATATATATATATATATATATATATATACACACACATATATATATATATAGTAGGTGTATAAATAGTTTTTGCAAAACATTAAAAAAAGTTGTACACCAGAAGATAAACAGACAAAAGGCAGAAATAGCACACAATTATTATAAATAATCAATAAGTCAATGAAAATGTCAGCTCTTTCCATTATTCTAATAACATTTTTAAAATAGTACAAGTAGATATTAAATAAATCAAAAGAAGGAAAATACTCAGTGTGGGCCGAAATGGGGCAAAATAGACTTTCATGGACTTCTAGTGGGTGTGAAAACTAAAGGGAAAATGGTAACAAACAGGAAAAACTTTAAAATGTATAGTTATTCCTTGGTATTAAAACTGGATCAATCCCAGGATAACACCCATACCAAAATCTGGGTAAACACAAGTCCTTTTTATAAAATGACACAGTATTTGCAAATAACCTACTTATATTCTTCCTTCCATATATTTTAAATCTGCCCTAGTTTATTTATACCTAATACAATGGAAATGCTGTGTGAATGGTTGTCAGATTGCATAGTTTAGGGAATAGTAAATATATGTGCACGTTTAGTAGAGGTACAGTTTCTTTTTACTTTCCACTTCTAATTGATTAAATCTTCATGTGTGCGGTTTGTGGGTACAGAGGGTTACCATTTGGTAAAGCAAGTCTGTTAACAGGATTTACCTTAAGGAAATAATTAAGGAGAGGTGAGAAGACTAAGTTTTCAGGATGTACACTGCAGGATTGTATATACTGGTAAAGCATCAGAAGCAACTTTAAATATATAAGAATATGGCGTTTGCTTAAGTAAATTACTGACTTATAGGAAAAGACATTCTAGACAATAAAAATTAAGTTATACTCTTTTTTAAAAAGCATAAATATTCATGACATATTTCTAAAAATAAAGGATAGGTTAAAAAACACTGCACAAATTGTTATTGCATTTTTTAAAAGAAATTTACATAAAAACATCTGGCAAATACCGGTTAATATTAATTATAACCGCTTTGTGGGATAACAGATGATTTTTATTTTCTCCTCTTTGCTTATTCATATGGAAGTGTTTTATTGAACTGTCTCATCCCTGTGGGGTACAAAGAGGAAATGGTTTTATTTCCTCCATTTTCAGTTCTTGTTTTCACAACTGTGCCATATGAAAAGTTCCTCTCTGCTGGATCACATTCCCTTAAGGACATCTTGGCATGATTCCCTTACTTTGCTTTTGGATATTAAGAATCTGTCCATTCCGTTTACCCTTCAGAGATTTTTCTCTTTCCCTAGGGCTTGCAAAATAAGTTTGTTACTTGAGGGGCATTAGGTAAATAGGGCATATGATAGGTTCCTCCTAAATGCCCCTTCTCTGCTCCTTGCTTTCTATGCCACTATCTGATGTGGGCAGAGAAAAGGAAGAAGAGTTCAGAGAGACAGCCAGTTTCTCAGTTGGACTTCCTCGCAATCTGCTGTTGGCTGTTGCTACTTCTCTGACAGGTCCTCTGCCCTCTGTGTGATAGAGTCTAAACCTGTGCTCTCACCTGGGCAGTGAGATGTCTACCACCTACCATTTTTTTTTATCTTTTCCAATCCCCACAACCTCTTCAGCCCACTGTGCTCACCCACCAACATCCTCATGATGGAAAGACCTGCAAACTTCTTTGAGTTCAGCTTCCTTCAAAGCCATTCATACAACCCATGTGAAACTCAAGCATTTGTGCCAAACCCCATGTGGAAGTGAAAACTGATTCTGGATTTGCTCTGCTCTCTCCTTCACTGTTCTTCTCTGCTCAGAAGGGGCCACAAGTGGATCAGCAAGTTCTTTCCATAGTTAAACTTCAAGACAGGGTCTAGAAATAGTCTTCACCTTTTCCTGGGTCTCCCAGTGTCTCTACTGATGATTCCTTTGGAGCCTTTCTTTTTGATTAACTTTCATTGTCTTTTTTTTTTTTTTTTTGGTTTTAGTTGTGGCAAAGGGAAGTGATTTGGTCCAGTTCAGGATGGGGAAGGAAGGGAACTCTAGGCCCTCCTCACTGCTGCAATTAGAAGAACTCCTTTCGCCTTTCTCTGACCTCTCCTATAAATTGAGGATGATGCAGTTATTCAGATCCTAGCAGAATTTTTCTCAGAATATTGTAAGAGGTGTTTTTTTTCTGAAGAATGAACTGACGAATAGTGTTACAAGATGTGAAAATGTGGACAGTTGTAATAACTTACTTTAGCAGTTATGGCACACATTATAGAATTACAATATAATCACTATCAGGAGTATATAAAATTCAATATTGGAGAAGACATAGCTCTCAAATAGATCCAAGCATATGAAGATCTTAGTATATGCTAAAGGAAATATCACGGCCTAATGGGAAGTAGTGATATAGTCAATAAAAATTATTTGTGGAAGATTATGTTACACTATCATGTTACACACCAAAATAAATTTCAGATAGATTTAGATTTAGAGTTAAAATATGAACACAAAACCCTAGAAGATACAATAGGTAGTTCTAGAACAGATCTTAAATTCAGGAACATACTTCTCAGCCTAGAAGTACTGGAAGGAAATAGAAAAATAGTTAATCATCTTGTGTTAAATAAACAAGCATGCAAATATTTTATGGGAATATCCACAGCCCATGAAGTGAATAAATTAGCCCAACTTTTTAGGTAAACAGCAGAGCATAATGTAAAAGCAACCTTTAAAACACTGATTTTCTTCCACTGAGCAATTCCATTCTTACATATCTATTCCAAGTGCTGCTCTGGTTGCCCAACAGAACTATGTATAGGAATGTTAATCATACACTTGTTTATAATCATTAAATGTTGGAAATAAATGATTATTCTATTATTAGACATTCAAAGAAATAAATTGCAATTGCTCCATTAGATGATTTTAGTATCTATGAGATATGCCAAATATTCCAGGTGTTGAAGAATTTTAATTTCCATGGTGAAGTGTTTATGCAGGAAAAAAATCTACCTATGAAATCATTTATAGCATGACTATGTTTTTCTTTTTTTCATCCTCACAAATGTAGCTCTGATTACTTTAGTGTTTATGCCTTTTTTATTGTGCTTTTTCCATATGAGCAGAGGTAACCTTCCCAAAGCTTGAGCATTTCAGCCTAAAAAGAAAACAAAGGAATTCAATCTACACACTAGTTGTTGGAGCCATCCCCACCCTTGTCACTCTTTTCTCGATGCATCCTTTGTCCAAGGTTTTCTTTTAAATTATTGTGAATTCAAATATTCAATCTCTATCTTCTTAATTATAGTTATTGATAGAATCTATTGCTTCTTATTTACAGTTTTTAAAAAGGCATATTTGAGGTAAAATTGGCATACAATAAACTGCATGGATTAAAGGGTCCAATTTGATACACTTGGGCATATGTATCTGCCTGTAAAATTATTGCCACAGTCAAGAAAATGAGCATAGCACTATTGAAACTTTTTTATGAAAACATATGATCTAGAAAGAACTATGCCACAGAGGTCAGATTACTTATGTTTGGCAAATATTCTTATGAGTGTGTTTTAACAATTTTCTACAGTGTGCATGTGCTATTTTATGGGCAGAAAAAGCCTTCATGGACAGTGACTGAGGTTGAGTAGTAGAGTGGTCAAAAGATGCTGCCTTATAGAAAACAAAGAAAGCAATATTAGTGAAGAGGGGTCCAGACTTTTAAATTCAGTGTATTAGATAATTATGCTTCTCCAAGAAGGGTCCAGTGCTATTTCTGAGGCACGCTGATGATGAAGATATGAAAGAAGGAGTTAAGCAATAAATGGACTTGGCATTTTCTTTGCTTGAGAACAGAAGTGTGAAACTGCAGCAAGAAGAGGTGTTAATCAAAACTTGGTATTCAGGGTGGAGAATTGATGGCAACACATCAGGGCCTCATTTTTGCCTGCAGTGCAAGAGGTAAAGTCATTTCTCACCAATCATGTGACTTAGATGGCACAATGGAGAATGCTGGGAACTGAGAAGAGGCTGGTATGAGGAGTGCATACTTGTACTGAAGAACTACCAGGGGAGGAAGGTCCTTGTTTGAAATTGTCCCAATTTTCCTCTCTTACTACATTTTATCAGTAGAGTAGGGATAGAAAAGGAAAAGTGAGTGGTGGAATTAACTCAGTGCTGAATGTGGACAAAGAAGGGGAGGTAGGTAAACAAAGAAACAGGAATACAATTTAGGCAAGAAATGCTTCATTATTATCTGACAAGGATTATTGGCTGGTATACAAATAAGGAACACCTGTTATTTAGAAAAGCATAGGCTGTGAGATTTTATTTATTTATTTATTGTCTTTTTGAGACAGAGTTTCACTATGTAGTTCAGGATGGACTTGATCTCACTTTGTAGCCCAGGCTGGTCTCAAACTCTCAATGATCCTCCTGCCTCAGTCTCCCAAGTGCTGGTATTATAGGCATGCACCACTGTGCCTGGTGAGATTTTTATTATTAAATTCAAGTTACCATTATCTTTATTTTTGGCACATAGATTTGGGTCATATTTCAAGTTGGATTATCACACTCTCTTCCATATAATTTTTTACCTAACATCTTTTAGTTCACATTTTAATACTCTCTGATCTAGTCCATTCCATTGATATAATATAGCAGATAAAATAGCTCCCATGTTTCAAATCAATACCAGAAGTAGTGCCTGCCCAAAGTAGACATTCATTAAATACTCTGAATAGATGACCAAAAATTACTATGCATCTACAGTCATATATAAAGCATTGCATCACTGGATAATGTTTTTATATTGTTTTAGATAGTCATTAATAAGCATAGGCAGCATTAGCATTATCTGCAATAGATACTTGGGTAGAAAACAAATTTATCATGTTCTAGTGCCTCATGTGGAGAAATAGCCTACTTAACCAAATGAATGTCAAATCTGCTATTGTTGTCAGTTCTATACTGATCAGATGAGAACTGAAAATGAATGCTACCTAGTGAAAATTTCCCACCATATTTTACTTTATCACTTTAGGCATCTTCATGTTTTATAAAATTGCTAAATAAATTAACATTTCTTTTCTTTTGTCTTGGAATGTTCTAAAGTTTCGGAGAGCCATTACTCTTGAGAGAGCACATGACATAGATGTGTTTATATAGGCATTAGATATTCCCTTGAGACTTGAGCTTTAGGGATACAATAACAATGCAACCTAAAGGAAATTGTCAAGAATGAAATTAAATATTCTGAATACATTTGCATTAACTTTAGATATAGTATTTACATTGATTATTTGGGGACAGTTTCTGTATGCTTCCTTTTGCTGCTGTCCTTATTATCTGAGCTATGAAGAGTCACTGTATTCAGTTCACATTCTGAAAGATGACAACCTGTTGTTGATGGACAGTGTATTTCTGTGGCCAAGTTTCACATCTAAGTTTCATCATTTTTCCAGAAAGCCCCATATACAGTGGCCAGGTGAACTGACTAGTGGTGATAGCTCATGGAGGTACTTGAAACTTTCCATGCCTGTTTCTTCATTTATAAGATAGTAATAATATGTCTGGCTTTATATTTTCAGAGATTCAATATGGTTTAGTAAGGAAAAGCATGCTTAAAAGAATACAGGACAAAACAGGGCAGATTTTCCTTCTTGGAAGGCAAACTCAGCCCAACACAAACAGTGAAGTTTCTCCCTTTAGAATGCTGCCATTGGTATCCTAATATCACTTCTTTTGTGTTTTTGTAACCACCAAGATGGACCTTTAAAGGTTAGATTTTTTTTTCTTTTATAGAGATAAGGAACATCTCTAAACTTCCTACTGTTGACCACATAACTAACATCCCCCGCTCCTCATGCTAAAAGCAATGACAGAATATGCAGATTCTGGTACCAGGAAGCCAGAGTCCACTTTCCTTTCCACAAAAAAGAGGGAGATGAGCTGAATATGGCTGGAAGTAATAAAGGAAGTATGGAGATCTGCATACTCTCTCTGGGTTCCCCTTCCCTCTGTTCCTTACTATAAAAGACCCTTACCCACCTGTACATGGTGAGATAGTAATTGAAGAAAATAGGCCCCTTCATCTCCTCAGAGATAGCTTTAAATACATCTCTCTTCCCTTTTCAGCAAGAGACAGTATATGACCTTCTTTGATTTGGTCAGCAGTGACCAAACAAACTTGGGCAATGGGACCTAAGTGTCTAGCAGCATTTTGATGAAGATTTCTGGTTGAGTGATTCTTTCCTCATTGTTCAGAATCCACTATGTAGTATGTATTCATTTTTATTCTTTGACAGGTGCTGAATTCCATCCCCCATCAGGAATACTTACAGCAAAATGACACCCACACCCTAAGAGATACACTGAATACTCTTTTAAAAATTTGGTAGTTGGAAATCTGTAGTCTTCTACTGAAGAGGCAAAGCCATATTTAGTTATTGGAGAATAGTTTTTAAACGTTTGGTTAGATTTTATTTCTGATAATTGTTATACTGATTTGTTTATAATATTGAAATTACCTCTTAGTTCAGTCAGTAATGATTTATTTTGATATTGCAAAAAGTCATTAAAGGTAACAGAATACTCCTTCTATTACTTTGCTACTTTCCTAGAGATAATTGCCTTAGAATTTGTAGTTTTTGTATTCCTAAAATAAGAACATTTGTGCACACAAAACTATTTGCCTAATTCCAATAAAGTATTACCTATGTAGACTATTCTATTTCTGGAGGAGAAAGTACACTTGAATGCCAAACTCTTTCACTCTACATTTAATCTCTACTGCAAACTATGATATTAGTCAGCATGAAGATAGTTTGGGCTTTAGTTTTTAGAACTTTTCAGAGATTTGGTATGGTTTTGTATGGGAAAGTACATGAAAAAAAATTTAAGACAAGACAAAACAAGAGAGATTTTTGTCTTTGGGGGAAGGAGAACTCAACCTGGTGCAAACAATAAAGCCCGCCCCCTCCAATATTGCCAATGGGATCCTAGCCTAAGGGAGTCAATCTAGGAATAAGTAGATACTAGGACTTTGTATGGGAATTTGCATCCAGCTTTGTTTTCTTTTGTAAGAGCTGGTGGAAGAACTTCTACTTAGGCATGCCAATAACAGGGTTATAAATTACTTCTGGTTGGTTGGAACAGTGGATACTGCCAAGTTCCACCCATCTCTCCTCAGTTTTAACTCTTTCATTGTACGCCTGCCTGGCTCAACTTCAAAAACGAGAAACTGCATCTTTGCCTTAGGGCTTTCTCTGGCAATTTTTAGTCAACTCTGATCTTAGCAGGCTAAAAGATCCAGGAAATTAATGCCATCTGGAAGTCACCTTCAATCAACGGCTAATGAAAGTGGTTGAATAAACCCCTCAAGCCCCTTGCCCCTTCAATGGTGTAATATTAAGTTGTGTGTTCCCTGTTGAATCCCAGAGTTCTCTTGACATTCTTGTTAATGCTTTTCTTCTTTTTTGATGGTACTCAAAATGAACCCAGGACTTTCGCGCTGTGGTATATCAAAATTTAAATTTTGAGAGATCTTATCAAATTGCTCAGGCTTGTCTCAGATTTGCAATCCTCCTGCCCTAGCCTCCTAAGTAATGCCCCTTTTATTGAACTTTCCTTCCTTGTCTCACTTTCTTACTCCCTTTTGGTTTGTGGAATCATCTCCCAAAAAACCTGTTTATACTTACATCCATAATTCAGGGTTTGTATCTAACAGAATCCAAGAAAGTACAGTTGGGAATCCAGCATGTGTCCACACAAGTGTGTTTAGGGGAAGAGGTTGATTATTGTAGTCGGTAAAGCGATCATGGAGACTGGTTAAGTGTGTGAACTCACATTGCACAACTTTTCATGAGGCTGTGATGGCACTGGGGAGAAGGCTTTTTGTTTTTAAGTAAGGAGGTAGGTGAACAAATAATTGATTCATGCAGGAGAAAGAGAGCAAGAGGGAGACTAAGATAAAGAGAATTTGAGGGACATGAAAAGAATTTGAAGTCAGGAGTGACATATGTGGGCATGGGAACCAGAGCTCAGCTCAGGCAAAAGGAAACAATTGAATTACTTGTGCTAATGCAAGGCATTTCTGCTTCCACCAGTCCTTCATTACCGACACTCCTCAGAAGGCAGGGCTAGGACTTGGTTCACACTCCATAACAATGTTATTTATAAAAACAAATGTAGATTAATCATGATGGTGAGAATGAGAAGCCCGTAAGTAGTTAATATTCCCAGTTAAGGGATGGAGAACAGCACTATAAGAGGAGCAAGATGTTGTTTGACATTTAAAAATAGACCTAACTCTACCAATTAGTCTGTTCTGCCCATGGTAACCTTATTCAATGTTATGGTAGTAATCGCTTCTGGAAAGCTTTGACATATCTTATAATTGAACTGCCAGGTTCACATTTTGCTATAATTCATTCACAGAAAGTGTGTCTTGTTAACCAAATTATGTTTACTCCCTTGGAAAGCCAGTGTGGGGACTTTCCTGTTTCCTGTCTTCATGTGGTTTTACAGTCTCATGACAGACCATTAACATGATGAAAGATTGATTATTGTCTTGGGTACCAAACTGTAATTTGGTCCCATTTTCATTTTTCTTTTTCATCAGCTGCAGAATCATATGCATTTATCAAAATGGGTGTCATCTGTTTTGAAATTCATGAAGTTAGATTGCATACTTGTCAAACATTTTTTCCCCCTGGCATTGACAAAAACATCAACATCAAGTTTACTTAAGTTGTTTAGAAATAAAGATGTCCAGGTGAAGGAATGGTGGAATGAAAATGAAAGACTAGGGGCTGAAATGGTTCATTCATCCTACCAACATTTTTAGAATGCATTCAGTACACACAACAAATTGCCAGGCATGGTCTGAAGGCTGTGAGGAGTTGGAGGAATGTAAGACTGAGTTGTTCATTCAAAAATATTCAGTGCCTGCAGTGTCTGACATTGTACTAGACACTGGGGAAAATGGCAATACTAAAACAGGCAAAATCCCTTCCTTCATACAGCTGGTATTCAAGAGATCTTATATGATATAAAAGGAAGCTTAGCCCTTATCCTTATTCTCTAGTTAGACAAAGTAAAGGCACTAAGTTCAAATTGCAAAATAATACAAAAATTGTTCAAATGAATAAAGAGTGTATCCAACATGCAGGTGGTTAAGGTAACTGTAATAAAAGAATGACCCAACACTGCCTCTGGAAGACACTTGCTAGGAACTCAAGAAAGTCACTTATCTGCCGATAACTGTTTCCAGAACCGTGGTTCAGGGACAATTTTACTGCTGATTAGAGCCTCTGACAATTCGTCTTGAAGACCATTCACTAAGAAGAGTCTGGAAGAAAAGCAATCTTTGCAACTTTAAAACTCTACAGTGAATCTCATACTAAATAATGATTCATGTGTTATTTTAAGATTTAGTAGCAAAATAAGGTTGCCTATTTTTATTATTTGAATTTAACATGGTATTAGAAGAGGTTGAAATCATTACAACAAACAAGGGAATCTAATACAATTTTAGGAATTGGGAGAAAGAAGTTAAATTGTCATTATTTACAGAGAGTCTAATTATTTGCATAGAAAATTCAAGAGGCTCAACAAGATATTAGGACTAACAAGAAACTTCAACAAGGTTAGTGCATAAAAATAAAGTTTGAAAATCAGCGGTGTTTCAATACATCAGTAACAACCAATTGGAAAATGTAATTTTAAGAATCCTATTCACAAGAGCAAGAAATCTTTACCTATGAACAAATCCAAGAAAAATATACACAACTTAATGTAGAAAATCAGATGGAGGGTGCTACATGTGCTTCAATCTTATTTCAATAAGAATTCCAACAGTTTTGTGTATGTATGTATGCATGCAATTTGATAAGATCTTAAAACTCAATTGGAATGATATCATGATAAGAACACTAACATAATTTTGAAAAATAAATAAAGTGGTAGAATATGCCCTACCTTGTGTATATGTAGTTTTGCAATACATATGTTCATTGCTATAATATTATTTGAAACTGTTGTGTTGCTACAGGGATTAAAACACACTAATTCTCACATGAAAGTAAAAATATGTCTGTGTGGATGGGCTTGTGTATGTATGTTAAAGTGTATGAGTATGTGGCCTCTTAAAATAAGACTCTTGTCTCAGTTCTCATTGAAGCATGAAGATAATAAATCTAATACTCTAAAGACACCACCATGCAAACATTTCAAAGTAAATATATGAGAATTGTTTATTCAGCTTTTAAATCTTCCTGTTTCACAGAGGATGTAGGTGGCAATAGGGATTTGGAGGGAGATTTGTGAAAAAATGTTTTTGGTAATTGCTGGCTGTCACCCCAAATGCCTTCCAGGCAGGAGTATTGAGAGTACTCTCTTTTCTACTGAGTATGAGAAGAAATAAATATAAGAAGCTGGGACGTAGGTCCCACAGTTAGGAGACCCAGTGGACTGGTGTTGGATCCTTTTGGAAATTCAGAGGCTATGGAAGGAGTGGGGACTCACTTTGAAGGTGAGCAAAATATGCCTACGTGGAGGTTTGCTCCCAGTCCCAGCTTCCAGCATCCTTACTGGAGCTACAGATGTCAAAGGGGTGACAAGACGGACCTCCATATAGAAGATAGAACCAACCTGAACTCTATACATCTTTGTTCCAGAGAATCAGCAGCAGGGTCAAAGGAATGGATAAATAATATGGGTGGATGAATGAATGGATTGACAGGTAGATAGATAGATAGATAGATAGATAGATAGATAGATAGATAGAGATATAGGTATAGATATAGATACAGATATAGATATAGATATAGATATAGATATAGATATAGATATAGATAGATATGCAGTGAACACTCTGAAATGCAAGAGTCAAGGAGGAAGCAGACAACTGGATGAGCTGCAGTAGTCTGGTTCATATGAAGTTTACATAAATGCCTCAGGGGGAAAGTCAGTAAAACCTCAGAAGGGAAAAAAAGTGACCTTCAAGTGTCTGCCAAGGACACTGAGTATAAAGTCATCTTTCTTTTTTTTATAATGTGAATTTATTATTTTTATTTTAAACAAAAGGAAAATAAGAAACCAAGGCAAAACAATTTCACAACCAGCCAATAGGAGAGTAACAATAATCAGCACACTGCATATTATTATATTCACAGAAATTGTTTAGTATAAAAGATATAGACATGAAACAATGTCCAGAAAATTAGTAGCACAATACTTGCCTCAATGAATCAAGAGAAACCAGCTATATGACTATCTTTTTTGTTATGGTTGCTCTATTATTTTCAAATAAACATTTCACATTAAAAATGAAATCTGAAATTTTCTAAAGTCATCTTTCTTCAGCTGCTTTAGAATCAGATAGTAAGAAACATGGGAGCAGACACTTAGAGGCTTTAGATGGAGAAAGTGACAGGATCATGCACAGTCCCCATGACACAGTTTCTCATCTTCAGAGGCCCTAGCTGGGTAAGAAAATAGAATTTCTAATCATGATTTCAGTTTTGATCATTATATAGGACAGAACTTTCATATGTGCATGTGTATACAAGCACCTGCAGTAACACCAAATACGTATTTCTCTAAAACTTCTCATGATGAAAAAATCTCACACTGTGAATAGCTGAATATGGAGAAAATATAGTTAGGACAGATCACTGAAAACCTATAAAAATTTCTAACTGGACTACTAACAAAAACTGTAACAATCCTAACAAAAATCCTAACATAGTTCAGTTGCCACTGGAATTTACACTGGGCCTCACAATTAGCTGATCCTCACCCATTCTTGGCCATAGGCACCTCCTTTTGCTTTGGAGATGCAAGAGGCTGAGCACATTCAATTCTGAGGAGAAGTTTCATCAAAACTAAAAATCAAATCCAAGGTGGAAGCATTTTCACTTTTGTTTTTGAAAAAGATATTCTATTTGTACACTTAAAAAATTGTACATGGAAGCTTACAAAACAGAGAAAAGGCAGGGTGAAAGTTTTAAACACTGAGGAAATTAGAGGAATAATACAAAAACAGTAAAATGTTGAAAAAATAACATTTTCCAAGAATGAATTTTATAAATACAAAACAAATTCACAAATTGCTCTGAATTCTAAATAAATACCTAGTTAATAAACTCAAAGGTGTAAAAAATTTCAAATCAGTGCTCTTTCCCTCATCTTCCTTCTTCCTTCCTTCCTTCCCTCCCTTCCTCCCCATCTTTCTTTCCTTCCTTCTTTGTAATTGATCAATTTTATATAATATCTTTTCTAGGGCAATGAATCTGTATATTAACTTTTGGAGGGTACGAAGTCATTTAATTGAAGTTATTGAGAGGAAAAGATCAGTACCAGTATAAAAGTTACTCTCTAGCACACTGGTCTCCCTGGGTTCTTATTTTTAGCTCGTCTCTTGCTCATCTTATCTTGGATGCTTGGACAATTGGTTATTTTGCCAGCCATCCCATGCCTTTATTTGGCCCTCCATCCACTAGTCAGCTGCCAGGTTCAAGTCTCTGTGGTCTGTGTCCGGTTTATGTGCTATTTTGCCTGTGTCATTTTTTTCTCCTCTTTGTTTTCTGTGGTACAAATAAGATGTTCAAAAACATAAAAATAGCTAACCAAACTATAAAAGCAAGAAATATCTCTGAATATCAGATAGATTCCTAATATTGTGACTGTAAAACCCGTGTCTAGAAAATGATACTATGCAAAATTTAAAAGAAGAAATTCAACTCAACACCAAAAATATACTAGATGCTTGAAAAAGAGCAACATAGATTTTTCTCTACCAATGATCACCAGCCATTGGTAGCTTATATTGATGGCAGGAAGGAGCTGAGAAGAGGAGATGAGTCTGAGAGATCAAAGAGATAAATCATAAGAAAAAGAAGGTATCAGCTCACCAAGTTAATTTCTAGAAGGGTCTCATTTGCAGCCTCCCTTCTCCTTTTGTTCCTGTCTTAGTCCATACCTCTTCCAGGGCACATACTTCTTTCCCTGGTGATGTCTCATAAGTCCACTATGTACTTGTTAAGTATGTTTCTGAACAGCACTGGGTCCCGTTGATAGTAAACTTACAGCCTTTCATAGCAAGATTTGCAGCCTGCAAAAGCAAGCGATTGGCAGAATTGCAGTTTTGTGTTTCTGAGAGATCTACAAAGCCTGAGACAGCTGCTGGGGAACATTATTTCTACTGAACTACATAATCTTCTTTGTGGTCCTGTGATATCCAAATGAAATCTAACTTTGTGACCTTGCCAGCAATCCCAAAAGGGAAAAGAAAGCACCTGAAAACCAAGATGAGTGATTTCTACTCAGGTTTGATGCAGCATGATGGATTTAAGCAGTTTTTTCTCTTCTCATTGCCTTAAATATAATTATTCGTTATTGGTCAATTTCCCACATGTACCAAATAACAGAACTAGAATCAAGATTATCTTCCATTTGTTTCTAAATTCAAGTCTTCGATAGCATGACCATTAAACTCAGAATAAGGGACATAGTTTACTGTAGAAACTATGGAAGTTAAAGGCATGATATCTTTGTGATCTGGTAGATACTACATTACTAAAAAAAAAACCAGATTTCCTGTTTTACAATATAAAATCCTATGAATTCCTGTAATGATACTTCCTGCTGGATGACCTTCGACTCTTAATCTAAGTTTCTCCACCTGTATAAAAGAAATAATGATTTATGAACTGTAAAGTTGTGAGAATTAAATGAGATTATATATACAAAACTGCCTCATACAATGCATGGAACATTTGTGAATAGTCAAATAATACCGTGTTGTCATATTTTAAAGCTCTGTATTACTTTTTTTCTCTCTGTTTTTTTTTGTTTGTTTTGTTTTGTTTTTTGTGGCACTGGAGTTCGAACTCACAACCTCACACCTGCCAGACAAATGCTTAAGCCACTGAGCCAAACTCCCAGCCCTAGTTTTTTGAGGTAGGGTCGCACTATGTAGCTCAGGCTGGCCTTGCGCTTGCGTTGTAGCTCAAGCCGGCCTCTAACTCACAGCGCTCCTCCTACCTCAACCTCCCGAGTGCTGGGATTAAAGGCGTGCGCGCCACCAGGCCCAGCTCTTCTGTATTACTTTCTATGGAGTCAGCTGACTGGTACAATTTCAGCGTTTGTCACAGTCAGGATGGGCTAGTTATGCTGTCATAGCAAATAATTCCAAAATCTGTGTCTTACAACAATAAACGTTGGTTTTTGATTCTTGCTACTTATCCACCATAGGTAAACTGTCGTCCTAATCTACATCACCTTCTCCATGGGACCCAGGAGAACATTGCCCGTAGTTGTTGCAGAGAGGAAAGAGAACGTGGTGAGGAAGAGGTGTTGGCCCTCAAAGTCTCTACTCAGAACTGACATATGCCACTTTTACTCATATTTGTTGGTCAAGACAAGTGACTTGGGCATAATTAGTCTAAACCGGATGGAAATATATATTCCTCTCCCACAAAAGAGCAACAAATATCGGTGAAAAGTAGCAGTGTAGCACAGGTTGATCCAGCAGTGTGCTTGTTTTCTAACTTCATTTCCTTGAATTCTCCAGAAAAATATAGGGAGAGAATGAGATTCTGATTATAGGATTATCCATTCATATGTAAACATTTTTATATAATCCTATCTAATTATACTTTAAGTCTCAAATGAGATGCTGCTTCCATCATAGTCTTCTTGGATTTTACTTGGTGGAAAATAAAGTCTTTGCACTGTAATATGAAATTTTGCTTCTTAGAGTATGCACCACACTCTGCCTTGTGTTATAATGTATTACGGGTTTAGCATCCCTAATCTGAAACCAATACAAAATGTTCCAAAAAAATCTGAAGCTTTTTGAGGACCAGCATGACACCATAAGTGGAAAATTTCATAATTTAACAAATCAGTCAAAATGAAAATGTACTGAAATGTTGTATAAGCTTACCTTTAGGCTATGTATCTAGAGAGTGATATGAAACACTGCATTTCATATATAGTCTTGGCTCCCAAGATATCTCATTGCATATGTGCAAATATTCCAAAATCTGAAAAATCCAACTTCTGAAATGCTTCTGCTCACAAGCATTTTGGATAAGAGGTGTTCAATTTGTATTTGCATAGTACTTTCTTGATTGCACTTACCTTCAAGGCGTTTACAATCTGTGTCTTATTCACCCTTAGGAGCCTCAAGTTATCTAATTCAGTATCTTACACATAATTGATTCAAATAGCAGTAAGATACATTGAAGATCTGAGATAAGAAATGAACAGTATGTATGGGTAGGATGGAGAGGAATGGATATTGTACAATGTAGGAATATCTCCTTTTGAAGTCTAATATATGTTTTCTGTAAGTCCTTGGTATTAATAATGGGAAGCTCCCTGGGGAAACTAGAATGTCAATGCAAACTCCTGAGAATCACTCTTGCAAGGTTCAGAAAGGACAGAGGCTGTTAAAGAAAATTAAAGCCATCAGAGAACTACATCTGCTAGTTTATAATTAGCAATTACTGCAGGAAAGAGAAACATTTATTCCATTTTGACAACAAAGATTGCATAATTGCACCAAGAGTATTTGCCCATATCCCTTCCAGGATGCGTTAAGCATTCACAAACAGAAAACTGAAGCCTTAGCACTGATAAGAAAAGCAAGAAAATAGGATTTCTTGGGCTGTCACCAACCCATGAACACCAGAAAACATGGGATATGGTACAGTCATCACATGGTGGATTAACCATGCCTTCATGAATCTTTCTTTTACCAATGATCAATTGCAAAATCAGATCTGAGAAAGAATCAAGGAAGACAAATTGTTGCCTATTGATTGCAGATACCAAGGAATCACCTTATTTTAAACTGAACAACTAATTACTGAGAATCTACTATACAGCAGTCACTGTGATAGTTTCAGTCTACTCAATCTTTTAAACAACATAGTTTTATTATGTATATATCTTTATAAATCTTTTCTCTCTGAAGTATTCCAATCTCTGCTCCCTGCATGTTCATCTGGCTTTAGTTCATAAATCATATCATTTGGGAAACATTTCTAGACCTCCAAACAAAAGTTTACTTTTTCCTTTCTATATGCTTTCATAACAACAGAAACCTCTCTTATAGAACAATCAAACTGTGTTTTACTTTCTGGTTTAATTATCTATAAATTCTATTGGCCTATATACTGTCATAACATATGATCTGTTTCTTGCTCATTTCTGTATCCCCTGCATCCCTGTGATACTTGATGAAAGTTAATTAATGTGTCATTATCTTTTATGGTTGTTATACTAAATATTACAATATACTACCATGTAGATGCCCTAAAATAGTGCTTAGTTTCTTGTACATTTGAGGGATTTAGCCATTTGAAAATAGCTGCAATGATTGAAGAACTGTGTCCAGAACTTGTATGAACTGCTTTGTCAGAGCAAGTTGAGCAGAATATTTTATTTTTCAGTAAGATGAACAAATCCAGGAATCAACACCTGTGTATTAGATTTGGCTCTGCAACCATCTCACTGTGTGCTCTGGGGAAATAACTTCACAATTCTGAATGATTTTTCTCATCTTTCAAAACAAACAAACAAACAAACAAAAAACACTACAATGTGAAATAAGAGAAGTCACATATCTGATATTCTGTTACTATTATTGTGTAGCAAATTTAAAACATGACCTAGACATTCTTTGACTCTTCTTCCATTTGGTGGAGGAGTCTATGTTTCTTCTACTTGAATCAGAGCTCTAAGCTTGAAGACCCAATAGAATATAGAAGGAAGTGATACTGTGTTGGTTTTCAGGCTAAGAAACCGACAGCTTCTACTTCCAGCTTCTTAGAGCACTTACGTTTGACATCCAGCCACCACGCTGCAAGGAAGCCCAAGAATCCTGTAGAGAGGTCTGCAGTGGAAAGGAAATGAGTTCCCTGGTTGTAAGCCCCAGCTGAGCTCTCAACTGACAGCCAGTTCCAAGTTATCACCTATGAGAGGGAGCCATTTTGAAATCAAACACTTTAGCCTCCAGTTAAACTGCCCCAGATCATACGCAGCAGTTGTCCCTGCCTCACCTCCAATTTCAGAGTCAAGAGCAGAGTGAATGATTGTTATTCTTTTAAATCACTAGTCTTTGGAGTGTTTTGTTACAACACAATAGATAATTGATACATTTCTTTTGCTATTTTCTAATGTCTCTGATCTTTCATCCATTATGATATTCTGGTATGTGTAAAATTAGCTCTAGACCTCTGACAAATCAATCTTTAACCCAAATTTATAACAGGAACAGCAGAAGGGAGAATATTCCATTAAACAACCAAACACTGGTTGAGTAGTGCTCCTCCTGGGCTTCTCAGCAGAGGTTGATGGAAAAAGCTTTGGTTAAATTAACCAACGTAGATGTCAAATGGGCCAATCATTTTCCATTGGAATGTAAGTTCTGTGATTGGTGACAATTCTTTTGCAGGACTTTCTAGAGATGTCAGTTATGGGTGGGTCCTCAAACATCAGTGAAGGCTTTCCCTTTATTTATTTTGTGCAAAGTGATATTTTCAGTACGAGCACCAAGGAATTCATTTGCCATTGTCTATCTTATTGGCCTGGGTCTTGGAGCCAAAAGTTATATCTTTAAAATAGCATTACACTATATTACAAAATAACATGCTTACACTAAAATAAATAAATAAATAAATATATCCAGCTAAAACGATTCATGCTTTATAATAAATAAAGGTTCTTCTTTGTCAGTAGCTAAGGAAGTCAATCTTCAGTGGGCTTGGAAACTGAGGATTGATGATGACATTTGTCTTGCCATTGTGGTTTATAGGACTGATAACTTCTGGACTAGACTCTAGGACTGAATTTCTGGGATGATTCCCTTTCTTTATGAAAGCTGCGGAATTTCCCCCTTGGGGCATAATGGCTGTCAACAGCACCCATGGAGCCAGAGAATCTGGGTAAAGTCTTAGCTCACTAACTGTTTGACTTTAGACAAGGTACTAGTTCAATTTATGCCTAAATTTCCAATCCCAGTGCTAATACTAGTGGCTTTCTCATAGATTTTTTTTTAAAGGTTAAGTGAGTTAGCATGCATAAAGTACTTAGAATAATGCCTACAGTGTAGAAAACACTATGTAAGTGTTAGCAATTAGTATTAGTATGGCTGATATTACCATTAGATGCTATTATTTTTATTGCCTTCTTATCTCATAGGTGAGAACCTTACCTAGCATTAAATTCTTTATGTATAATTACTAGAGTTTACTATATCCAGGAGGCTTTTTAGTAATTGTAAAAGTGCCAAACACACCATTGAAGCAGGGAAGACTTTTAGAATCTCTTATTTCTCTCTTATTCCTGGGATTTTGACCCCTATAGCACTTCCCTCCCAGTTCTGCTTCTCCCCAGAAACTGCCCACTTGCATCCCATTTCTACAAGTGACTTTCCACACCATTGCTTAACCAGTACATTTGAGAACAATTTTGAGTTTTGAGGCCTAATGTGTTTTTGATTTTCCTATCATGGGTTAAGTCTCAACCTTAGATTGAGTTTCCTGGAAACTGGCATTGAGACAGAGCTGTGTGTGAAAGTTTACTGGGAAGTGTTTTGAAGATATACATTCACAAGAAAGTGAGGAGGTCAAGATTGCACAAAGGGAAAGAGAAAAGGGAAGAGGAAAAGATATAAACCTGTATATATGTATATGTAAGATAACTAAAAAGAACACTGCTGAATGTATTAGTTATTGAGAAAGAACAATTAATACTCATATGATTAGATCAATCTAGCATGTCTATATCTGATAATGTAAGAAACCATTTTAAAGATAACGATGCACAATATTGCAACCATTGTCAAGCTTCTATCTACCGGTTGTGTAAATCTGCAATGTTGTGTATTTACTCTAGTCATTTGCTTGTCTCTTTTGCTTGTTTTTACTATATATGTCGTCTTTTTTGTTGTTGTTGTTTTTGTTTGTTTTGTTTTTCTTCGCTCAAATAAAATTAAAAAAAAAGATTGCACAAAGGCACAAGTTCACCCATGATGTGGTAGCTACAGAGGCCTCCGTTGATCCATTATGGAGTGCAAGAGTAAGAAAGACTTCCAAGATGTACCAAATTGAGGTTTCTGGGGTTAAGCTTTTGTATTTCCAAATTAGACACTGAGGCTGAACTCACTAGAGTGGGTTTCAATTGGGCAGGGCTGTTTTCTGTAGCCAAAGACACTTCACACAAAGGCACACAGCCATGAGCAGTCTACAGCTGATAGTTCCAGCAGCTGGAGATGGGAGTAGTGGCCCTGAGAAAGAGTTTGAGAGGAATGCCAGCATCTACTAATGTCACACAATCAGTTTAAAGAATGATATATTTTTAGTGAAAGGAGCTTTGAAGTTTACTAACAAGAGGCAAATGGCTCAGGCAAACTACTTAACCTCTCTGAGCCTCGTTTTTTCCCCTATGCATTGGAGTTGAGATCATTTATAAAGACTAACAGAGCTCTACTACTACACCTTTCTCATAGGAAACAGTCTGTTTCCTATTCAATCTTGCCGAGGTTCACAGGACCAAGAGTCTTAGGTCCAGAAATTCTAGTCCATTCTTTGATAAATGGCATTAGAGCCTCTACTTTTGCTTTTACTCATGGTTTGGTCTGAGGGCAGGAAATGAATGTCACTTAAATAACTACAGTGATCCAGGCTCTCTGTCAACTCATATCTCCCTCACTCTAACACTGAGGAGTAGGTGTTATTGTCTTCATTTCATCCAAGTGGAAAGTGAAGGTCAGAGGACTAAAATGCCTTCCTCAAGGTTACATGTATAATAAGGGGCAAAGACAGGGCCTAAACCCGTGATAACACATTATTTCATGTTCTGTTGCTCTAGCCCAGGCGTAATGCCCTCTACTGTAAAGTTCGGATTTCTACAATATAGAAGGGAACAGAAAATTAAAAATTTATGGATTGATATTTTACAAATATTGATGTGAGTTTCTATTCCGCAATCCTGAGCATATGGTCACACCCTAGTTTGCACATGATACCCAAATACTTGTATTTTTTTGAGGTTCTCTGTGAGTGTGCTAGTGCAAGACATATGAAGGTAGGAATATGCATCCTCAAGTTTACAGGATTGTATATCATGACAACAGCCTTGTAAATCAGGTCATTTCTCAATTTTTAAAGCTCATTCCCTTTTTATAACCTAGCATGTCTAGCCTCAAGAACCCAAAGTAGAACTGAGTCTACACAAGTCTGTACAATAAATCTATCTTCGAAAAGCCCCACCTATGACTGCATGAGGCTTTGGAAAGACACATAGATTTAAGCCATAACATACCACCCTGGCCTCCAAACAAGTCATGCAATTCCCTTTATGCAAAATTCATTCACTCCATCTCTAAGAGTTGCCAAAGTACTAGCATTTTCAGAATTTCAGTAAAGTCCAAGCCCAAAGTTTCCATTGATATTTAAGGTAAACTCTTGATTGCAAGCCTCACTGATGAGACAAAATACCCAACATCCACAAGTTAGAGGAGGAAAAGTTTCTTTTAGCTCACAGTTTGTATAGAGGTTTCAGTCCCCAGTTAGCGAGTTCCAAGGTAGGGCAGAATGGTGGAAGGGCATCGCAGAGGAGAAACAGTGCATGGTAGGGCAGACAGTGAAAAGCAACACTAGTGAGCCTCCCTTTTCTTCTTTATTCCATTCAGGCTACAAGCCTATTGCTTTGTGCCACTGACACCTTGGATGGATCTTCTATTTTTAGTAAATCCCTTCACCTACACCCAAAACTATGTACTAAGCCTAATCAGTGAACTATTCTAGTTATCACACAACCACAATTCATATTCACACACCATAGAACCAACCACCTCCAAAAAAGCCCCACCTGTGAGTGCATGAAGATTTGGGAGGACATCTAGATACAAGCTGTAACACTACTAGAATGAAAATATGACTGATAAGGATTGAGTGCTGTTTAAGTGTTCCACAAGGCTTCTTGCACTGGAGGCTTTGTTCCCACTGTGGTGATGTCAAAGTGATGAAACCTTCAAAAGATGGAAGGTAAGTAGGTGAGAAGGCTCCCCCTACCAAACCTTGGAAGTGATTAATACTGGTCTTGCAGAGTGAATTAATTCTTGTGAGTACAGGCTATTAGAAAGCAAGTCCAGCCAGGCGTGGTGGCGCACGCCTTTAATCCCAGCACTTGGAAGGCTGAGGTAGGTGGAGCGTTGTGAGTTCGAGGCCCGCTTGGGCTACAACGCGAGCGCAAGGCTGGCCTGAACTATATAGTGCGACCCTACCTCAAAAAAACCAGGGCCGGGAGTCTGGCTCAGTGGTTTAAGCGCCTGCCCTGGCAGGCGTGAGGCTGTGAGTTCAATCCCCGGTGCCGGAAAAAAAAAAAAGAAGAAGAAAGCAAGTCCACCCAATGTACTTTGCTCCTTCCGCATGTAGCAGTTTCCTTTTCTGCTTCTCTGCCACGTTGTGATGTAGTCAGAGGGTCTTCACCATAGGCTGAACAGAACAGACAAGAGCTACACGACACCCAGTGCTGGATTTTTAGCCACCCAAACTGAGCTAAGTGAATTTCTTTTCTTTATAGGTTAGCTAGAGTCAGATATTTTGCTATAGCAAGAGAAAACAGAAAAAGCCATTGACCCAAGAAAAGTAAGAAACAGCTGAGGCCCTTTTCCTCACAAAGGAAAGTGAGAAAGAAAAAGAAGGAGAAAAAAGAGGGCAAATAAACAAAGCCACTGTGGGTCCCTGATTCTTTTTCATTTTTTTTCTAGGCTTCAGTGAGGAGGTGGGGAAGGGATTCAGAAATTAGAGTTACACTGAAAGTGAAAGAGGCACAGACAGCATGGCTGTATGAAGGGAGGGAGATCCTTGGATTTAACATTTTAGTGCTGTCAGCCCTCAATTCTTATGCACTATAGATATGAAGTCAAGTATTCATGAACTTTCCCTAGTGTTATGATGAAGAATCCTTTAGCTGAGGTTTTTGGTTTTGTTTTGTTTTGTTTTGTTTTTTGTTGTTGTCTTTTGATTTTGTGGGACAGCTGGCCCAGAAGGTAGGATGGAGCATTTGACAGATACCCAGGGAGTGGTTAGTAAGCAGTTGAGGTTGAAGTGAGGCTGAGACACTACTGAGTTTGAAACAACCTGAGAAAGTTAGCAGATCAGGGCGCAGCACATTCAAAAGAGGAGTTGAAGTCTCCTCCTTATTATCTTGGAGATGGAGGTCACGGTGCCTGAAGATCCAAAACTCACACTGTCATCATGAGGACACATTAGTACCTCTCCTCTCACTGAACCATAGTGTTAGGTATTCTTTCCCCTACCCCCACATAATGTCCATTCCCACCCTTTTCCACATTGAGAGACTCTTGTTATGGACTATGTCTACTGAGATTCCCTGACCTCTGGGTTCTACCTGCCTTTGAACAATGAAAGGCACCAGCAGAAATGTGGGAGTGTGGGTATAAAGAGAACTCAAGACTGTTTTTTCTCCTGCTCTGTCCTTACCTGGCAGGGTTTAAAGGGAGCTGCATTTCTCTGCTGAAGGTCACAGCTTCTAATGGGCAGCCCTGTCCCAGGGCTATAAAAATCTTTGTCTCGTCTCCTTCATCCACTCAGACTTAGGGGCAGCCATATCCTCCTACTGTTGGCCCCATGTGCTCCCCTGTCTCTACTTGGCTTCTCTTAACCCTATCTATACCTTTTAAATGTGGTCCCTTAATTAAACAGACCATTTTTAATGTGCCTTTCCTGCTGAGTAGAATGACTTTCTCTTTCTTTGTTTCTCTCTCTCTTTCTTTCATTTTATTGGTGCAATTTGTGTATACATAATGATTACATTCATCATAGGGAATTTGTACCTGTGCATGATATATCTTGATTCCTCTTTTTTCCCCATTCCCCTCCCCTATCTTCAACCTCTCTTCCCCTGCTTATTTACAAAAGCTTTCTTTTCATTTTATCATTTTTTCTCATTATTTTTATTTTCCCTTCCTTCCTTTCCCCTTCTCTACTCCCTAGTTCCCTTTCCCATTTGAACCATTTTTTCCCTACTTCACAATATTAATTACACATTTGGGTCCTTATTTGCACTTTCAGTTTCTCACACCAGAGAAACAATGATGTATTTACATATGTGTGTCTGATTTATTTCACTTAAGAGTACGGTCTCAAGGTACATCCATTTATGTAGAAATGTCTCAAACTTACTCTTCCTTATGGCTGTGTAGTACTCCGTTGTACAAAAAACCCACATATTCTTCATCCATTCATCAGTGGATGGGCATTTGAGGTGTTTCCAAGATTTAGCTATTATAAATGGTGCTGCTATAAACATGAGTGTGCATATATCACTGTGGCATGATTCTTTTAATTCTTTCAGAAAGTTACCAAAAAGGGGAATAGGTGGGTGCAATGGGACCTCTAGTCCTAGTTTTTTGGAGAATCTCTGCATTGATTTTCACAGTGGTTTCACCACTCTATACTCTCATCAACAGTGAAGAAGGGTTCTTTTCTCACAACCACGTCATTTATTATTGGTTGATTTCTTGATAATAGCAATTTTTTTTCTGGAGTGAGATGGAATTTCAGTGTTCTCTTAATTTTCATCTCTCAAATGATCAGTGATGTTGAATATTTTTTCATATATTTATTTGCCATTTATACTTACTCTTCTGAGAAGTGTATATTCATCTCAGATGCCCATTCTTGGATTGGATATTTAAATTTGGGGTATCTGCTTTTTTGTTATTTATTTGTTCTAGATATTAGCCCTTTGTCTTAGGAACAACCAGCAAAAATATTTTCCCACTCTGTGGGTTGTCTCTTCACTCTGTTGTTGATTTCTTTTACTATGAAAAAGCCTTTTAATGAGATGAGATTCCGATTTTTGATTCATTGTAATATTTCCCACACAATCAGGTTTTTTTTTTTGTGTGTGGCACCAGGGATCAAACTCACAACCTGGCACCTACCAGACAGGCACTTAAGCCACTGAGCCAAACTCCCAGCCCTAATTTTTTGAGACAGGGTCACACTATATAGTTCAGGCCGGCCTTGAACTCACATTGTAGCCCAAGCTGGCCTGGTACTCACAATGCTCCACCTACCTCAGCCTCCCAAGTGCTGGGATTAAAGGTGTGTGCCACCACACTCGGCCAATCAGGGTTTTTTAAATGAAGTCTTTGCCTATACCTATGTCTCCAAGAGCTCTACCCATTCTCTTTTCCAGCAGATTTAGTGTTTCTGTTTTAATATTTAGATCTTTGTTCCATTTTGATTTTAATTCAGTGCATGGTGATAGACATGGGTCTAGTTTTAGTCTTCAGCACTTGAAAAACCAGTTTTCCTTGTACCACGCTGTTTTTGTCACAGTAGCTCTCTGGTATACTTCAGGTCATGGATTGTGATGTCCCCTGCCTTGCCTTTGTTGCCAGAATTGGTTTTGGTATTCTAGGCCTCCTCTGGTTCCAAATGAATTTTAGGAATATTTTCTCTAGTTTTGTGAGGTATGCTATTGGTATTTTGATTGGGATTGAATTAAATAAGTAATACAGTGCACTTTATTTTTTAATTCCTCCTGCTTTGCCTTTCCTCACTACTGGCACCATGACCATGAACTTCTAGAACCGTGAGATAAGCAAACCTTTCATCTTTATAAGGTATTCAACTTCAGATATTTTGTTATAGCAACATAAAACAGACTTAGACACCATACTAGACCACAGACACAAATCTTGCCTGAGGTCTTAGTTGTCAGCCAGCACTAACCACCAGAAAAATTAGCAAGAACTTTTTCATGATGACTCAATTTAGAAAACTCTTGATGGAAAATTAGCTAAGCCCAGTCAATCCTAAACCTATGAAGAATGATATTAATAAATGATTGTTGCTGTTTTAATACCACTATGTTTGGGGTTAGTTTTGAAGCAGCTATAGCTAACCATAAAGAGAGGCAAGAAACACTTGGAAAAAGTTCCCAGAAAACCAGAGGGTGATTAAAGCATTATATATAAAGCACGATAACATACTGGGGGGCTTGAGCTTGTTAGTCAACCAAAGGAAAGATCAAGAGGAAATTTTAAAATATCTTTTAAAACATAGAAAAGGAGACTAAAGCTTCCTGATTTCCAGTGAGGGCAGCATGAGAGGAAATCAGCTTAAATTGCAGCATGATGAAATTGGGATTGATGTAAGTAATGATTTTTGAGTATGTGTGTGGGGAGCCAAAGACATTCATAATTTGAATGAATCATGTGTTGTTTTTATTGTCCTCCTACCCAGTTAGATGTTGTCATCCTTTCATGTTCATAGTGGTCTCTAAAATTTTATTAATATAATGTGTAATAAATACATATCAAAGATAAATGCGTTAGTATCTTTAGGTACACACCTTCTTCTTGACTTATCATGGGGTCATTTCCCAAAAAAATCATTGTCAGTTAAATCCTCAGTAGGCCAAATGTGAATGTAGTACATCTACATATTGCCCATTTGTGATCACAGAGCTGCCAGAACTGTGGCTTCCTGGTGTTGCCCAACATCCTGAGAGAGGCTGGGACTGCGTATTTCTAGACCAGCAGAAGATCCACATCCAAAATTTGATGTATAGTTTCTACTGACTATGAGGTATCATTTTTGCAACACTGTGATGTCCAAAATCATTAAGTGGAACCATTGTAAGTTAGTGACCATCTTTATATTATTTTGTTCTAAAGAATTAAAACAGAAAAAAAAAATAATCTCACCCAAACCAAACTTCCTCAGAATGAGATCATTTCCTTAAATAGTATAATTAACAGAGGTTAACACTTCTGGTTAATTGGTTTGGAGCTATATGATGTAATTTGCCAAAATAATCACATCAAAGTTGGTAGACTGGAGAAAGGTAATTTCTCAACATCCTTATTTCTTACAAGACTATTTTGCAATTCCATGTCTTTCAACTTCTTGAACTTGGAAGACCGCCTCACTCTGCTCCATCTTACTTCATCTACCTGTCAGTTTCTTATTGCTATGTAACAACTACCTCTTCCCCAAAATAAAATGTTATGTAGTTTTAACAGCCATTTTTATAGCTTATGATTTTGTGGGTTGGTTGCATTCTATGTTGTCTTCGAAGCTTTAATCTGAGATTTTTCTATAGACAATTTTGAGGTGTGTTAAACTATCAGATGAAGTATCTTATAGCCACCAGGAATATGAAAGCTCACGAATAGAGACTCAAGAACCCTTCACTAGTTCTCCACCTCCACCCAGTATTGAAATACACTTTTGTTTCTTTTCTCACCCCTTCAGCACTTATCCACCCACTGCTTCTCTTTGATCAGGATATTAGATTTACAGAAATCATCCAGAAACCTCCCGGAGGAACAAGGGCCTCCCTCCCTCTGTGTCTTATACACAAGCACAAAAGCTGAACTCAGAAAAAAATTTCCTACTGCTTCTGCTGCAGTTTTTGATACTGGAAGGCATTTATTCAGCTTTTATTATTTTCTTGTTAAAGAATATTTAATCTTACTTGTGGGTGGGTGTGGGAGGCAATAGCATCAGAGGAAGAAAAAGAAATCCAAGCATATTTCTGAGACAAAAATACGTATTAACCATTATATAGTGGTGTATTCTTTATAGTTAATAAGTATGTAGGACAGAACATAACAGAAGAGCTTCCCAACTATACAAAAAGCAGAATCAACTCACTATAGATCATACCCTGGGTTAACAAAGTCTGATCTGTGCTCTCTAGGAAAGCAGATTCATTTGCTGTGAGACAGTTTTCAGAACTTCTTGTTTATAAGTTCCCTGTAACTAGAAAGCAATATTGGTTAAACAGTGGGTCAGAGCTTCCTTTGACCTACAATGTTGAAGGCTGAACACAGAAAACTACAGAGATTCAAGAGAATGTTTGTAATATAAGTAATGATACTAGAATCTGGAAGAAAACATCTAAATAATGCTGCCATTAACCAAATTACAGTTCTTGTCAATCTACATTCATCATGTCACTTGCTATGGTAGAACAATCATTTTAGTTTGACTGTCCTAGGAAATAATACTGCATGATAGGTTACCTATTTCTTAATGTGTTCAATTTCTTCATCTGCAAAATAGAAATAATAATAATGACACCTCCTTTGTGAGATTCTTTTGAGGATTATACATAAGCAAGTGTACGCTAGTGCTTGGTACATGATACTAGTTAATGCTTAAAGTGATAATTACTCCTGGAAAGGAGTATAGTATATGGAAGAGTGTGTGCTTTGAATTTTGATAGAATTGGCTTCAAATCTCAGTTGAATTTTAAAATGTAAGTAACAATATGTCTTTGGGCACATTACTATAAAACTGGGATAATGCCACTTATCTTATATGGTTGCTGTGAGGCTTAACTGAAATTACTTAGAAAAAGAATTGAATTCAATGTTTGACACATGGAAATTGATGAATGAATGATAGCTCTTATTACTCTATGGAATTTTTATAGTATCTGGAGAGAAAAAAATTGGATTGTGCCATACCTGATCCAGTGTGAAAACAAGCCACTGTTCTTCAGGGTTTGTGGTAATTGTGGGCTGAGTCAGTTCAGGTTCTCCTTGAAGACGAAATTTTTAGGCAAAGGAAAATCCCTTTGATAGATAAAAGTGGAGGAAGCAGGGAGAGGAAGGGGGATTCCTCAGGATGAGCGTCTGAACCTGTGGAAAGAGGGTGGGGAGGACGAACCCTACGTGGTAATGCAGTTATGAGACATATTCAGCCAGGCTGGTTGGGAACCCAGAGCAAAGACTGATCTTCCTCAAGTCAGGCAGTAGTGGCCCAGCTCCAGTGGATCTGCTGTGCTCAGTTCTTGGCCTGAGGTAAACGTAGCTTTGGGATGGATGCGATAGTGTATCTGAAGGTGCCATATTTGGAGACTCTCAGTGAATTTTGCTCCCCTAGCATTGTCCTGTGGAAGGAAAACTGAATGCTGTGCCTCCATGAACAACCCAAGAGAACAAGTTAAGGTGTACCATAGACAGAATTCTTTGTTCCTTCTAGTTAGTTCCTAGTCTGGATTAAACTTTCATAACATATCCTTTCTGAATGTGGAACTGAATAAAATTTTCTAAGAAAAGTAATGCTACAAAATATTTTTGGAGAATAATTGAGGCATTTAGCTGAACAAACAAAATATTATGAAAAATCAATTTAGTTTCCATTTGAAAAAGAGCAATGCAGGTGCCAATTTACCCTGTTTGATTCCTTAAAGGAAGTTAGACCTTAAGCCTCCTTTCCAAATGTAACTAAAAATAAAATTGCACATTTTAAATGGTATTTTTAGTGATTGTTTCAATAATTCATTATGATTTCTCTTCTTTAATTGTACCACTCAGATTTGTTTAAATCTTTTTGTTTTATAGCATTAGGGATCTCAGGAATATAATAGAAGGGGCAGATTGGAGGTCTATACAGAATCTATTTTTGGCTCTTATTTTCCTTATTATGAAGCCATTACTTTTTCGTGTGTTTCTTCATCTTCCCTTTCATTTGTGATGCTAGGGAAGAAAACCTTTTCTTCTACACTCTTAGGTCCAGTGATTGTGGTCTATAAATCAAAGTGACAAAAATAAATTAGTGGGAGAAAACAGACATATTTTGATTACCTACATGCATGTATACATGGAACTTCACAGATGAATATAAGTGAAAAGTCAGTTAGAATTGGGGGTTTATATGCAATGTTAGTAGGGAAAGAAAGGCAGAGAAGGGACAGTAATACATAAACAAGAAGCTTCTTTGAAAGATACATGGGCAATTGGCTGGGGATTTAGCTCAATGTTATAAGCGCCTGTCTGGCAAGTGCAAAGTCGTGAGTTCGATTCTCGGTACAAAAAAAAAAAAAAAAAAAAAAAAAAAAAAGCAAGATGTATGAGCTCTTAAGAGAATAGATAGAAGATATGATAACCTTTATGAAATCTGTTTTGCTGCAATGTGGAGACTTCTCAGTTTCTGTGGTTGAAGTCAATCTTCTCTAGTTGCTCCCAGGGAGATTTATGACAATTGAATTATTTTGAGTCTTTTTTTCTTTAAAGACTGCTTATAGACAGATAAGAGATCTGGAAACTTCAAGAGGTGGGGCCGAGTAGAAGATAGTTAGGTCATGGAGCCTCTACCCTCATGGATAAATCAATGTGCTAAAAAAGAACAGGTCATTATAAGAGGCCATTCCACATGGCTACCCCGTCTCCAAGTGGCTATTTCCCTTTTCACTTCTCTGTCATGTTGTGAAATGGCCAAGGGGACTTCACCAGATGCCAGTGCTATGATGTTTGGACCTTCTAGTCACCAAACTTGTGAGACAAATGACTCTCTTTTCTTTTTCTCTTTTTTTTATTTTAAGGAGAAAAAAATAATAAAAACAATGATACAGAATTTCAAAACAAGCTAACAGGGGACTAACAATGGTTGATATATTGCGTATTGTTATCTTCAAAGTAGTTGCTCAGATTACAACATAAAGGCATGAAAATTTGATCAAACAATAAAAACACAAGCTGTTCTTTTCAGTGAACCAATAGAAATTAGTAGCATAATTGTCTTAGGTATCATACATATGTATATTTTTCTTTTCCCTTTCTTCTTTTTTCCTTTCTCCCATCCCAGTTGTTCTTTCCTTTTAAGCAGTTTCTTTCTGTTTCACAGATATATCTATTTTACATTTGAATCTTATTTACTTTTTCAGTATCTTATACTATGGAGACAGTAGGATATGTCCACATTTGAGTCTGATTTTTTTCACTTATGAGTATGCTCTAAAGTTGCATCCATTTACCTATAAAAGCCTTTATAGCTGAGTAGTACTCCAGTGTATAAAAATACCACATCTTTTTTAAAGTTTTATTTTAAAGAGAAAAAAACACAGAAAAGAAAAACAAAAAACAAGAGACATGCAAACAACAAGAATAACAAAAAAACACAAAACAATAACAATATAGGTTTTCAAAACAAGATGATAGAAGTTCAATAATGGTTGCATTATTGCATATTGTTATCTTCAAAAGAGACGCTTGGATTACCAGATATAGACATACAAAATTGATCAAATTATATGAGTATTAAATGTTCTTTTCCAAGAAATAATAGAATTAGTAGTATAATCATCTTAGCTATTTTATGATATATATAAAAACAAATTTTTATCTTTTTACTTTTGTCTTCCTTATTTTCTTCTTTCCTTTATCCCAGTTATTTTTCCCCTTTGAGCAGTTTCTTACCCTTTCACAGTATCCATTATAGATTTTGGATCTTATTTACTCTTTCAGTTTCTTATATTAGGGAGTCAATATGGTATTTACACTTGTGAGTCTGACTTATTTCACTTAGTATGATCTAAAGTCTCATCCATTCACCTGTAAAATCTTTGATGTGATCATTCTTTGTAGGTGAGTAGTACTCCATTGTATAAAAATGCCATATTTGGCCACTGGGGATAATTCTTGCCCCCATGAACACACTAACTGCCATTGCGGATGCTTCCCACCACCAGTAGACATCACAGGCTGGGAAAAGAAGAAACCAGACCCACGCCAGAGCACCCAGTGGCCACCACTGGATACCGATAGCCAGCACTGGCCAGGAGAACCCAACAGTCTCACTTCAGAGAAGTTGTAGCCAATGCAGGAAGTGCCTGGGACCCACTACCAACTTATCTGGAATAACCCAGGAAAATATTAAGATGAAGAAGCAAAAGGCAGTCTCTGGCTTCCAATCCATGCAGAGCAAGTCCAGAAGATATAAACATGGAAGAGATCGGGAGTCACAGACCCAAAATTTCTGAAGTGATGGCAACTGAAGTAAAGAAACAACTTCATGAGGCTATAAAAGAAATTAGAACAGACATACTATCTCAGGTAAAAGAAGAAATGAAAAACATAATGAAAGAATTGTCAAGCACCTCTAAAGAAGACATAGATAAAACATAAAGGAGCACAGGAAATTGAGGGAAACTTTGAATGAATAATATAAGAAGGATTTGCAATGCATGAAACAGATTCAAAGAGATATCTGGGAAATTAAAGACTCCATTGAAAGCTGGCAAAATCCCTTGAAAGAAACTGAAGATAGTCTTTCAGACCTTGAAGACAGGTTTGCAGCTAGTGATCATGAAAGGAAAGATTTCTTAAAAATAACAAAGAACCAGGAAATAATTCAACAGCTGCAAGACAATGGGCCACAAAGAAAAATAATTTAAGAATAATAGGTGTCAGCGAAAAAGCAAGTCAACACAAATGACATTAAAATTCTATTTACAGAAGTAATAGCAGAAAACTTCCCAAGCATGGGAAAAGGATGTGACATTCAGATTAAGTGAGGCATATAGCATTCCACACAGCTACAAACAAAATAAATCTACACCCACCCAGACATACAATAATCAAGACCCCAGAAATTCAGCAAAAGAACAGAATACTAAAAACTGTCAGAGAAAAGAAATAGATCACCTATAAAGGAAAAGCCATCAGAGTCACAACAGACTTCTCAACACAAACTATCAAGTCAAGAAGAGCTTGGAGTGAAGTATTTCGAGTCCTGAAGGAAAACAACTTCCAACCCAGACTGATATATGCTGCAAAACTATCTTTCAAAATTAATGGAGAAACAAGATACTTCCATGACAAAGAACAGCTGAAGGAATTCATGACCACCAACACTGCAAAGGATACGGAAGGACATTCTAGAGAGAGATAAAAATAACCACGGTTCCAGGACCAGCGGCAGAGGTGAATCACTGAGTGGGGCAGACAATTGAATGGAGGGGAAAAGAGAGCAGCTGGAAATAGTATGGCAGAGATGAGGCAGTGCATGTAGACCATAACCATTAATGTAGATGACCTCAATTCACCAATAAAAAGAAACACAGGCAGAGTGGATCAGGAGACAGGATCCACCAATATACTTTATATGAGAAACACATTTAACTTGAAAGAATTCAGAGACTAAAAGTCAAAGGAGAGAAAACAATGTTCTATGTGACAGGGAACCAGAAAAAAGTAGGGGTAACTTGCCCATCAACTGCAGAATGAATAAGACATGGCATTTTTATACAATGGAAAGCTACTTAGCTACAAAGAAAGAGAACCTTGAGGCTCTTGTAGGTAAATGGATACAACTTGAGATCTTGCTCATGGGTGAAATGGTTCAGAGTCACATGGGTGAACATTGCATTGTTTCCCTAGTATAAAAACCAAAGGAGTTAGTGGGACTCAAAATTCACAATAGATATTGTGAAAGTGAAAGGGGAGGAAATGTGTAAACTCGGAAAGCAGTGGCCATTGTTAATCTATTACTGTGTTTTGAAACCCTGTATTGTTTTCATTGTTCTACTTAGTTTGGTTTTACTCTGTTTTGTTTTGTTTGATTCTATTATATTTGATAGCATGGGCAGCTATTTAAAAGATAACAAAATATATTATGGTAGCCATTGTTGCTTTCCTATTATCTTGTTTTGAATCTCTGTATTGCTTTCATTGTTTTGTTTTGATTAATTGTATTCTATTTTGTTTTATTTGATTTTATTATGTCTGATGACATAGGCAGCTACTTTGAAGATAAAAAGAGGCATTATGATAGCCATTGTTGTTTTCCTATTGTCTTTTTTTGAAGTCCCATATTGCCTTCATTGTTTTGTTTTGATTGGTTTTATTCTGCTACATTTTGTTTGATTTTATTGTGTCTGATGGTTATTTTGAAAATAATAAGAGGCATTATTATAGTCATTATTGATTTCCATTTATCTTGGTTTGAAGCCTTGTATCATAATCGTTGTTTTGTTTTGATTGACTCCATTCTGTCTTATTTCACTTGGTTTTATTCTCTTCAAACTTAAAAAAATACCATATCTTTTTTATTCATTCCTCGGTTGATGGGCATTTGGATTGTTTTCAAGACTTGGCAGTTACAAATTGTCCTACTATAAACATGGGTGCACTATATCACACTGTACCACATCTTTTTTATCCATTCTTCCATTGATGGGCATTTGGGTTGTTTCCAAGATTTAGCTGTTCCAAATTGGCGTGCTATCAATGTAGGTGCACATGTATCACTGCGGTATGATGTTTTTAATTCTTCTGGGAAAATACCCAGAATGGTAATAGCTAGGGCAACTGGGACCCCTAATCCTAGAATTTGAGGAATCACCACACTGATTTCCACAGTGGTTACCAGATCATACTCCCACCAACAGTGGGAAAGTATTAGTTTTTCCCCACAGCCTCACCAGCATTTATTATTGCTTGATTTCTTTATGATAGCCATTCTATCTGGGGTGAGATGGAATCTCAGGGTTGTTTTAATTTGCATTGCTCAAAAGACCAATGTTAAACGTTTTTTGTATACTTATTTGCCATTTATATATCTTCCTCTGAGAAGTGCATATTCATCTCAGATGCCCATTTTTGGATTAGGTCTTTGAATTTGGGGAGGGAGGTCTGAGTTTTTTCAATTCTTTGTATGTTCTAGATAGAAGTCCTTGTCTGTGGAACAGTTAGCTAGATTTTTTTTCCACTCTGTAGGTTTTCTTTTCACTCTGTTGGTGATTTATTTTGATGTGCAAAAACTTTTTTTGAAGATGAGATCCCAGTTTTTGATTCTTTGAAGTACTTCCTGTGCAGTTTGTGTTTTGTTCATGAACACACTGCCTACCACTATGTCATCAAGATTTCTAGCTACTTTCTCTTCCAGTAGATTTAGTATCTCTCTTTTAGTATTTAGATCTTTGATCCATTTTTACTTTTTTCAGTACTTGGTGATAGACTTGGGTCTAGTTGTAGTCTTTGGTATGTGAAAAGCCAGTTTTCCCAGTACTACTTATTAAAGAGGCCATCTTTCTTCCAGTGAACATGTTTGGTCCCTTTGTCAAAGATAAGGTGGCTGAGTGCATTTGGAGTTGTGTCTGCATCTTCTACTCTGACCCACTGATCCTTGAATGATTTTTTTTTGCCAGTATCATGCTGATTTTATCACAGTAGCTTTGTAGTATAATTTCATGTCAGAGATTGTGATGCCTACTGTCTTGCCTTTGTTGCCCAGGATTGACTTTGCTATTCTAGGTCTCTTCTGTTTCCAAATGAATTTTAGGAATTTTTTCTCTAGAACTGTGAGGTATGTTAATGATATTTTGATTGGGATTGCATTAAATGTGTATAATAATTTTGGGAGAATGGCCATTTTCACATGTTGATTCTTCTTATCCATTACCAAAGAATATGTTTCTATTTTCTGATATTCTCTTTGATCTCCTTTTTCAGAACACTGTAATTTTCAATGTATAGATCTTTTACTTCCTTCATTAGATTTATTGCTAAATATTTCATTTTTTGGTTGGTGCTTTGAAGGGCATTGTTTCCCTAATTTTTCTCTCAGTGAGTTTGTTGTTTATAGGAATGGTATTGATTTTTGAGTACTGACTGTATCTGGCTATGGTACTGAATTTGGTTATTAATTGTAGGAGTTTTTTGGTGGAGTTTTTCTGGTCTTCTATATAGAGTATCATGTCATCTGTGAGTAATAATAATTTACCTTTTGCTTTCTGGTCCTTATTCCTTTTATTTCTCTTTCTTATCTAATTTTTCTGGTTAGTGTTTCTGGAACTATATTGAATAGGAGTGGTGATAGTGTACATCCTTGTCCTGTTGCTGATTTTAGAGTGAAAGCTTTCAGTTTTTGTCCATTTAGTATGATGTTGGCTGTTGGTTTGTCATAGATGGCTTTTATCAGATTAAGGTAAAGACTGTCTATTCCAATTTTCTTCAAGTTTTTTTTTTATCATGAACTAGTGTTGGATTTATCAAAAGTTTTTTCTGTAATTATTGAGATGACCATGTGATTTTGGCTCTGTTTCTATGGTATGTTGCATTCATTCATTTGTATATGTTGAATCATCCCTGCATTCCTGGAATGAATCCCTCTTGGTCACGGTGTATAATCTTCTTGATGATTTGCTGCTTTCTGTTTCTAGTATTTTGTGGAGAATTTTTGCCTCCATGTTTATTAGAAAGATTGGCCTGTAGTTCTCTTTTTTGGTTGCATCCTTTTTGATTTTGGTTTCAAGGTAACATTTGTCTCCCTGAGTAACCTGGGAGAATTGCTTCTCTTTCAATTTCATTGAAGAGTTTGAGGAGTGTTGGTATTGTCACCTCTAAATTTCTTGTAGAATTCAAGTGTGAATCTATCAGGATCTTGACTTTTTTTGTTGATAAGTTTTTAATTATAGTTTCAATTTCATAAACTGATATTGGGTTATTCAGAATTTTTATATCTTTTTGATTCAGCTCTAGTAATTCAGATGGTTCTAGGAATCTGTCCATTTCTTCTGTGTTTCCAGTGTATATGAGTAAAATTTTTTGAAGTAGATATTCATCTTCTGAATTTCCACAGGATCTGTAGTGATTTCGCCCCTTTTATTCCTCATTGCATGAATTTGTGTTTCTTCTTTCCTTGTTTTGATAAAGGTTGGAAAGGGGTTCGTCAGTTTTATTTATTCTTTCAAAGAATCAACTGTTCTATTCTTTAATTATTTTATGGCTTTCTTAGTCTTCATTTTGTGTATTTCTGCTCTGATCGTTTCAATTTCCTCCCTCATATGGGCTTTGTGCTGGATTTGCTCTTCTTTTTCTAGAAGGTTGAGGTGCAGCATTATGTTGTTTTTTGGTGTACCTTCTGTTTTCCTCATGTGAGAATTCACTGCTGTAAATTCCCTCTCAGGACTGCCTTCACTGCATCCCATAGGTTCCAGTAAGTTTTATTTGCATTTTCATTTGATTGTATATATTGTTTCATGTCTTCTTTATTTGCATCTGTGATCCCTTGGTTGTTCAGGATGGTATTATTTAATTTCCATGTGTTATGGTTTATGTTTAAATGTCCTCCCAAAGATTCATGCAGTCATGGTGGGTGGGTCTTTTGAAGGTGACTGAGTCTAGAGTTTGTGATTGGTTCATTGTCTAGTGCTGGGATTGGCAGTGTGAGTGCTACACCCTCCCAGGGGTGGGTAACCAGCATACAGTATTAGGGAGGGAAGGAGGCATGTTTTTCCTTTTTGCCCTTTTCCCTCTTGTTGCTTGTGGCCACCATGAATGGCTGTCTTTTACCTATGCTACCCTGCCATGGAGACAGCTGATTGTGGAGTGAAACTTACACAAACAGTGAGCTAAATAATCCTTTCCGTCCTTCACTTTGGATGTCAGGTGTTTTGTCCCAGCAATGAAAGAAAGTAATCAAGACAATATGTTTATGGAGTTTTTGCAAAAGCTTCTTTTCTTTAAACATTGAACAGTGTCAGATATTCTGTTGTAGCAACACATAATGGAGTAAGACATCTTGGAATCAACTCCTTAGAATGAAAATTACAGTCCACCCAATCAGCACATTGTCATGATAAAGGAAAGGCAGTGAAACTAAGGGTAGACAGACAAGGGGGACAATATAAAGTACCAGACAGGAGATGCAAGGCCAAGCAATAACTTGTTTGTGGCTGGAGAGCTGCACTGCCTAAGAAAATCCAACAAGTGTTAGATATGTGAAACCGATGAATGTCACAGCACTTAGGAATCAACTTCAGGACTAGAGAAAATAAACCTTATCAGTGCAGGCAGGAGCCATGACTATAGTTGCTATGACCTAATCTAAATTTTCTAGACTATGATAATGAATTGAGGGTAAAAACAAAGCTCAGTGTTTTTTGCTGATACACTGTAGACTCTTCTTTCATGTTTTTGAATAAAAGCGTGGGTTGCATCTTTTTCTTTTTAAGACAATGGGTATTAGGTAGTAAATGGGTTTATTCACATTACTTTGACTTTGACTAGAGTGCTTCAAAACCAAATAGTTTACTCAAACTTGTGTTAAGAGTGTGTTTAAAGTTATAATGCAAGTGGGCAGCTGCGTGATGTCTTTGTCTAAAGAATACTCCTATTCAATCTGGAAATCGATTTTCTTTGAACAAGTAGGCATGTATTCAACATTTGTTGAATCATTGTGTGACCAAAAAACGTGTAAATAATATATATTAATAGGGAAATTATTTAATAAATTACAGCATATGCATACCATGCAGCTATAAAAATGAGTTAAATTAATACCCATTGAGCTTAAGAGACATCCATAAAGACAAAGTTCCATCTTTTTCAAAAACTTATTCCAAAATCCTTTAAAACTTTAAAACTTAGCTTGTGGTAATAAATTTCAAATTTATTATATTATAGGTCTTTTAATTTAGGTGGCAGATAGATCAAATTATAGTTATTGGTGCTTGGCCCACTTTTCTGTGCCTTGACATAGCTAAAATGATTTTGAGAAAATGATGATTGCAATAGCAGAAGTAACACTTTTTAAAAGTTAAAGGACTAAGATGATTTGGGGAGGTGAAAGGTAATGTGATGAATGTGCTAAATTATTCGGTTAGGTGCTTTAAAAATGTTTTTTATTGAGAGAAAGGAAGACTAGTACAGCATAGTACTGTTCACATAGGAGGAAAGAAGATAGAAGCAGAAATGGCCAATGGATTAGACCTAGAATTGCATATATAACCTCATATCTGATAGAGCATTGTAGGTTTTAAAGGCATTTTCACATCCAGTTCCTCACTTGTCAGAGAGCTGGATAGATGCCTGCTACTTCATGGAAAAAATAAAAATAGAACTAGATTAGTTCTGCCTAAGTTCTGCTTCTGAGTACCACCTAAATTGGATAATTGATAAAATCTGTATGTGGAGTCAGTCGAGAGAAAATTAAGTTTTTCTTCACTGGAGTTTACAATTGAGACATTCTTCAGAGTAAATAAGTGTATGAACTGCACATTGGACGATGCTCACAGCTCTCCTGTATTTTATGCAACTCTGGCTGATTCAGAGGCAGAATAAGAATGAAATAGAAGAGCACCATCTGGATAATGATGCTGGTTAAGAGGAAAGGGCAGAGAACATGGAGTAAGGAGGCCATGATGAATTGAGGTGATGATTGTGATCCTGGGTACAGAACTTCCTCTTCTGATAAGGCTGGACTGATTCAGACTAGCCCTACTGCTGACAAGTAGCCTTCCTTGGGATATCTATCTAACTTTCCAGCTCTTCTTAGATTATGTGCATATGTGCATACACACACATTCATGCACACATACAAACACATCAGCATTAAAAATATTGTGGAAAGTTAGAGATAAGACAGTTAAAATAGAAAAATTGAATAGTTACTGGGCCAGGGTCCAAGGGAAGATAGAAACCCAGGGAGTGATCCAGAGCTTCAGACTACTTTTCCCCTGGGGTATTTTGCCATTTCCTTAGCCCATGACTGAAAATCTAAAATATTTTCAAGTGGCGCACCATCATATCACCTTTATCATATTCATTAGAAGTGAATGACTGGGCTTGAGCATGTGGATCAGTGGTTGAATACCTGCCTACCATGCATGAGGTCCTGGGTTCCTTTCCCAGCACTGCCAAAGGAAACAATAATAAACACAAAGTTGAATGTTGTCTTTGAAGGTTTTACAAAGGTAAATGTTGAGAGTTTGGCATTCAGGGCTCTCTGATGTCTTGAGACTGTGGAAAAGTATTTTAGCAATAAGGATGCACCTACTACAAGAAAGTTGTGTTTGTGGCTTATGGAATCTCAGAAATAAAGCAATGAGAATGATACTGGAGTAGAGAAATATTTGAAACAAAAAGACTGAGGACATTTTAAAACTGATAAAAGATATCAAGAAGCCTTATTGATTCCAAGTAGGACATACACAATAAAATTAATACCTAAGTACTACGTAGTAAAACTACTGAAAACCCAAAATAAAGAGACAATCTCAAAAGCAACTAGAATAAAAATATCGCTTGTTTTAAAAGAAGAACAACTAACATGACAACTGACATCCCAGCAGAAACAGTATTGCAATGGCAAGCAGAAACTGCACCCAGGATTTAGAGGCAGATTTATTTACATCAACGGGCATTGATTTGGATCATTCCCAGAATATCAGGCCCTGAAGCCTCAGGGAGGGAGGTTTATGGGATTGCAAAGGGGAAATACAGAGCAAGTATTTGGCTGTCCTTGATTGGTTCTTATAATATGCATCATGGTGACCAGCTATGCATCACAGTGACCAGCCATTTCTAGGAGACAGAAGCAACCGAAACTGCAACAGGAACTAGTACCTGGGCAAGTAACAAAATGAAGTATACTGGCAGCGGCGCAGGGAAGGTGTATTTTCTATTAGTGGATAACCTCAAATACTTTGAAAAGACAGCTTTAAGTTGTTCAAAGAAGAGAAGCACCATCCTAGAATTTATATTCGGTGATAATTTCCTTCAGTAACCCAGGTGAAAGAAGCCCTGTTTTAGTTATATTTTGCTGCATAACAATATGACCACAAGCTTAGTGGCTTAAAGTAAGAGATACTTATTATTTCACAGTTAATGAGGGTCAAAAGAGTAGGGACCACATGTGAGTCAGGTCTTTTGCATGGCTGTAGTCAAGGTATTGACTAGAATTTGGGTCTTTTGTGAAGATCTATTGGGGAAGACTCCATTTCCAAGCTCAAATTGTTGTTGGCAGCATTTGTTTCCTTCCAGGCTGCCAAGTTGGGACCTTTGTTTCTTGCTGGCTTTTAGCTGGAGATTGGAAGTTTTAAACCCATGGGTTTTAAACCCATATACTAGGAGCAGAAGGGTGAAAATCAATATACTAAGCATTCATCTCGAGAAATTAGAAGAAAGACAAACTGAACTCAGGAAAAGTTGAAAGAAGAAAACAATAAAAAGCAGAAATTAATGAAGTAGAAGAAAGTACAATAGAAAAAAATTAACAAGGATTAAAGTTCACAGTTTAAAACCCATTGATAAAATTGATGAAAAACTACAAAACAGCATGGTACATTATAAAACATAATGAGACTAATATATAAAAAGATTGTGTGCCAATAAATTGAAAATAGTTATATGATCTAGAGAAATTTATAGAGAAGATAAAACTGTATAAGACTGATACAAGAAGAAATAGAAAATCTGAATAATACCAAAACATTTAAAACATAGATTGCATAAGATTTTTTTATGAAGAAAATTTCCAAATGACTTTACTGGCAATTTGTACCAACATTTAAGGATTTACTAGAGAAACAGATTTATCACAAGATATGCAAATGTATAAGAAATTACAAGACTGGTTTATAATGGTCAGCCACAGAGTCAGATGAGGAAGTGTGCAGACATTGGTGGTTGAAGGGTCCAGCCCAAAAGATGGAGCTTACTGCAGTGTCCCATGAAAGTTCCTATCAGGAGGCCAATGTGTCTGCGAAGGAACGCTGAAGAATCCGTGATGGAAGGCTAAAGAGTCTACCCTGAAGGCTGATGAGTCCCAGGTGGCAGCTGAATAGTCTGTGCCAGAAGCCAGGAGAGGACGTCCAAGCGGAAGGCAAAGACTGCAGCTCCTCGGAGGAACCAGCAATCAGCCCCTCCTCATTTGCCTTTTATTGTACACAGGCTGCTCCCCTAGGGTGGGTGTAGCACTCACATCACCTCAGTGCCCTCCTCTTGCACAGGCTGAGGATGTTACAAACTAAGGAGCCTGGCCCCCTGCTGAATCATTTAGTTAAAACTTCTGGCTTCAAATTGACATAATGGATAATACCTACAACAGTAACGGCTTGTCCCCTACACCCCAGGATGCAGAGCTGCTGGGTCACTTAGTTAAGCTTCTAGGTTTCTCAAGTTGACACGATGTATAAACCGTAACAGGCAGGTAGATACCAAGTTCAAGGCAAATCCAGGTAATTTAGCAAGAGCTTCTCTCAAAATAAAATTTGAAAACAAAACAGGGCTGGAAATGTAGTGTATACTCGTTGGTTTCAATCTTCAGTGATGAGGAAAATCATATGATCCCCTCCACAGAGGCTGAAAGAAATTTGATAAAAATCCATATTAACTCTTAATGGAAGTAGACAGGTGTGGTGACATACACCTGTAATCCCAGAACTCAGGAGATTGAGGCAGGAGGGTCTCTGCAAGTTCGGGGTCAACCTGAGCTACACAGTGAGTCCAGGCCAGCCTGAGCTGCCTAGAATGACCCTGTCTCAAACAAAACAAAACAAAGCAAAGCAAAACAAAACAAAACAAAAGCAAAATGATCAACTTAGTAGAGGTAAGAAGCTCCATTGAACAAAAAGAGAACTTTCTTAAACTGATAAAATTATATACAAAAAGAAACATAATACAAATTATAGTCATGAAATTCTGGAAGATTTTGCTTTGTGACTGAGAGCAGGACAAGTTGGCCTGCTCTTTTATTAGTGATTGTACTGGAAGATCTTGACAATACAAATTAAAAAAAGCATTGACTCGACATGGTGGTATATGCCTGTAATTCCAGCACTTGGGAGACTGAGGCAAGACAATGGCCATGAATTTGAAGCCTACCTGGGCTGTATAGTGTTGCCTTTCTCAAAAACCAAAGAGCAACAACAAAGAACTGATACAGACAGAGAAGAATGAAAACAACTGAGCTCTACAAATTGCTTGGACTGGCTTTATTTTGGGAAGGGCATGGCTAGGTCTAATTTAATCCCGGTTTGCTGTATCTTTTTATTACCTTTTCTGTCTCTCAAAGTTGGTTTTATGCAAATGAAATGGCATACCTGGGAAAAATATTTTTAATATTCATTGGAATTAACTTCTGAGGAGAGGAGACATGGAGACATCTTGGATTAGCCTTGCTTCAGTCAAATGGGACTTTTTGAGTCTTGTTAAAACAGATACTTGTGTTCTGCGCAGATTACCATTGCTGGAACATGTTATTTTGAACTTACTATGGCTGAGAACAAGGTAAAGTACTAAAAGAACACTATTTCAAAAGAGATTTTCTCTGGGGTAATTTTTTAGAAAGAAATCAACAGGATAGTGGCGTATGTTTGAGCACTTGAGGTCTGACGGATCATTATTATGACTCACTTACTTTTAAGAAAATGACATACATCTGACTATTGCAAACACATGAAAATGTCTGACTAATGCTAATGGATGAGTAAGCTGAGCTTTAACGATCAGGATAATAAAACAACTTATTTGAAGACTTGCTATTATGAGACAAGTTGAAACAGCAAGGATAATCACGCTAGAATCATTAAAGGTCTTGGCATGATAGATCGACAGGCCATGCAGTTATAAATAAAGAAGGAGATGCAATCTAAATAGATGTTATTGTAGCTTTTATTATATTCAAATGGCATGCTTCTCTAAAAGGGAGGACCATCTCTCTATGTGGCTATTCTTAGATATCTACTGGTAGAGTAATTGGAAGAAAAAGGTCATCAGGAGAATAAATGACAAGGTAGGAAGAATAAAATGAGTTCTGATTTGTTCCAGTCAGTATGACTGTACTTGAGAGTGGACCTATAGGTCCCTAAATGAATTTAAAGTGTTTCCGTAAAAGCATCAACATTGTGTCCTTTTCAGTTTGATTTAAGTGTTCCCAACTAACCATAATAAGCTTTTCCCTCATCAGTTTGGCTACTTTGGGACTCCATTTGTGCAATGTCAAAACGATGGAGCACTTTTTGAGCACAATCAGAGTGTACCCACTGACTCACACCACCGGCTAGAAATAGATGTATGTTTAAGATTCCTCCATATACCAAGATGCTTACGTTTAACTTGATTTCACCTCTCACAAACACACAAAGTGTGACAGAAACTTGTTGCTCTTGGAATAGGGAATGACAGATCAGTAGCATGCTGCTGAGCAGATGTGAGCACAGCCATATGTCAAGCATTGCTGACAATTCTGCAATGTTCTAAAAGAGGATAGGCATTCATAAATTGAAGTTATGATTTTTAGATGTTTATCTTCTTTGAGGCAGTCAACTGAACCGATTCTTCTTAAGATTTGATTTTCCAATGTGATTTCAGGATTCTACAATGGGTGCTGCTTCTCATTGCACCTCTTCATTTCCATGTGTGGTTGTTCAGAGTACACAGTGTACAGTATTATTGCATGCAATGGGGTGCCGTTCACTTGGCGAACGTACAGAATTAACTTACATGATAGCACTGTAGGAGAATGCAGACGTATCAGGCCTCTTGGCCAAGTCCTGAAGCAGCAGAAGAGAGTTCTCTACTCCATTTGCCTGCAGTCTAACACTTACTGGGATACACATGTGTGCATATGATTATACCTTCTCCTGGCTGCATTTTGAGTATTTGGATTCCTACACTCCTCCCTCACTCTGACTCTTTCACCTCATTTGGACGTGGAATGTGTGTACTCTCAGTTTTATGTGCTGGGCGCAGGGTAACTGTGCAGAAATGGAGGGAAAATATGTGCCTGTGCATCAGCAGCTGCTGCCCTGTGGCCCCAGAAAGATCTATGGGCTTTTGAACAGGCTTTTCTAATTTTTGCTGGGCTGTATATGCTCTAGCCAATAATTTGTAAAACAGTTTAAATTATGGAATGACTAGATGCTACCTGGTCATAGAGATCATGTTTCCTTCCTTCCTTTTCTTTCTCTCCTATTGCTCTCTGTCCTTTACATGCAGATCACCTTTAGAGTCACGTAGTTGGCTGAGGAAATGACACCTCCCCCCTTAGATATAGTCACCTGCTAATTCCTGGTAGCCTTAAATATTGCATTATATGCCAAATAGTGCATATTAACTTATATGGCAAAAGATCTGATTAAGAATCATGAGGCACAGAACTTGCCTTGAGTTATCCTAGTGGGCCCTGAATGCAATCACAGGTCTTCTCATAAAAGAGAGAGGCAGAGGGAGTTTAGAAACAGATGCAGGGCTGGGGGTATAGCTCAGTAGCACAGTGCCTGCTTGGAAAGCATGAGGTTGTGAGTTCAATTTCCAGTACCAAAAAATAAAAAAAAAGAAGAAACAGATGCAGTCATGTAATATGACTGGAAGAGTCAACAACTGGTTGCTGTATGTGACTGCTGAGATTGTTCATTAATATTTGTTTCCTATGATTGCATAAAAATTATCACAAATTTAGTGACTTGCAACTACCTGCATTCTTTTTCTCACAGTTTTCCTGGATTAAGAGTTTAGGCATGGCTTAGCTGGGTCCTCTGCCAGGCTGCAATCAAGGAATCAGCCAGAGCTAAAGGCTCATTGGATGGCAGATGTACTACCAAGCTCCTGTGGTCATTGGTCTAATTCAGTTTCTTGGGGTTGTAAGACTAAAGGCTCTGGATTCTTTCTGGTCATGGGCTAGAGGCCATTCTTAGCTTCTGGAAGACTTCACGGTTCCTTGCCATATGACCCTTTCCAGAGAGTCTGTCATGGTCTTTCTTCTCCAAAGCCAGCAAGGAAGAATGACAGCAAGTCTGCTAGCAAGATGGAGTTCTATAAAATGTAATATAATTACAGGAATAATATCTCATCACTTTTGCCATAGTCTATTGTTCAGAAACAAGTCACGGGCCTTGCCCACACTTAAGTAGAGGGGACCATACAAAGATATGAACTACAGGAGGCAGGCATCATGGAACTACCTTAAAGTTTGTCAGCTACAATATACTAAATAATTTAATATAGTATATAGAGAAAAGTTGTTCAAAGTGTATAGAATTTTAGTTTTGCAAGATGAGTAAATTCTGCAGATTTAATGTATAGCCTACTGACTTTAGTTTACAACAAAGCATTGTATATTTGAAAGTTGCTATGAGGTTAGACATTAAGCGTTCTTTAATGTGCACACGTGTATGAGGGAAGAGAGAGAAAAAGAGAGAGACAGAGATAGATGAAGAGGGACTGAGAGCATGCAACTAGGTAAAGTGCATGGGTATCTTAATTAATACTAAGTTTGGGTGATTTTTTACAATATATGTATGCATAAAGCAAATAATTAAGTTATATATCTTAAATGTATAAAGACACTCCTTAACTTATGACAGTGTTACATCCCAACAAACTCATCGTTACTTGAAAACATCATGAGTTAAAAATGCATTGAATACATCTAAACTTGCAGCATTATGAGAGGGGATTGTTATTGCAGAATATAATGAAAATTCAAAATCTCAAGTAGGATTTCTACTGAATGTGTATGACATTCACAGCATCATAGAGTTGAAAAATCTTATGTCAAACTAGTCTAACTTGAAGACCATCTGTATGATTCCTATTTGTCAAGTATAACTTGATAAGGCTGAAAAAATTGCTGAAGAATGAGAATGATTTTCTAATTCACATAAAGTCTCACATATGTTAGCAGAAGCCTTTTTTTCTTCTCAATCTTCATTTTTTTCTAGCCAAAGCAGTGGTAAAATGATAAATCAAAGGACAGAAACTAAAAACAGAGAAAATAATCATGGTGTAGCAGTGTTTCCATTTTGATTCTGTAGCTTCTAGAGGCTTCTGCAGTTCTTTGCTATATGGCCCTTTCCATTGGTCTGCTCGTAAAATGGCAGCTTGCCTCTCTGTAAGCACATTATTAGAGTGTGCTTGGTTTGGAAAAAGACGAATATCAACAAATAAACCACTATGACTGAAAACATCTCCTCTTGGCTCAAATTCTTTTTATCAGACAAAGTATCTCCCACACAGGTTTTATAAATATGCATCTCTAATAAGTTGAGGGCTCATGTTAATGAATTTAGAAAGCATAAGTTGCTAATTAGTGTTGCACCAGTGTCTTTGGATTTCCATAACTAGAAAGTATTGACAACTGTAGTGTGTTGGATAAGAAATTCTTGGAAATAATTTTATTCTTCTTTGAAATCTTCAGTGGGTCAAGTGGGGATATACCTGAGTTACTGCTCCCCTGACCTATTGTCCTTGAATAATATTGACTTTTTTTTATTCCAGTCTGTGCCTCTCTGACTTATGTTTCTCCTCGGTTTTTTTTTGTAGTGTTTCATTCTTTTCACCTGAAATTATGAATGCTTTGCCTGCCTAAGACCTTGGCAGCCAATACCTCAAGATTCTTCTTAAATAACCCAGGTAACTATACAGAATAAGGAAAATATGTTTTATCAGCTACAGACCTTTGCACTTTCTGTTCCTTCTACCTGAAATGTCTTTATCTTTTCTTCAACTCATAAATTCCACCTCATTTTGTTAATGTTTGTTTTGGACACATATTTATTAATCTGTATTATGAAACATTTCAAATATAAAAGAAATATAGAGTGTCATATAATAAACAAGATGCCCAAACCATCTGTTTTTAAAATATTTCTATCTTTCCATATTTACCGTTGATGTGTATTTTTTTTTCAATTTTTATAAGGAACACTTTTAAACAAATAGAAAATTGAATGGGTACAATGAACAGTCATATATCTGGTGCTAAATTCTAAAATTTGTTAATATTTTGCCTATTTATTCTCCTTTTCTCATATCTTCTATTCATTACTGCCTTTTTTCCTGGTCACCCTGTGTGTATGTACACACACACACACACAAACACATGAAACATTTAAATCTAAATTGTAGGCATTATTATGACACTTTATCCCTAAATAATGCCACACATTTCCTAAGTAGTAAGTTATTGTGCTACATAATCTCCATATCATTGCTACACTTTGGAAATTTAACAATAATTATACTCTATCTGCCCATATAAATATGACAATTTTCTTCAATTCCTCCCCAAAATGTCGTTTTACAATGCCTTGTTTTCTGCACAGGATACTCATCACATTGGGTTTTGTTTCCTTAAACTCATTTATCCTAGAACAGTGATTCCCTAAAGTCATTGTACAAGTTGATTAATGGCATATTTCATAATCTGGATTTCTCAGAAGTTTTCTTCATGATTTTATTTTGCATCTACCTGTATAACATGTGTCTCCTAAAAATGGCAGTTTTTCTGCTTTCCATCACCCTTACACTTTATGGTTTTTAATAAACAGTGATGCCCAAATTAATGATAATATCAATGGTTGTAAAATTGTAATTTTTTATTTCTGTCAATTGTTTCTAAATTTTATTAGCTGTTTTGCCATAAAGAGCATTCACTGATCAATTGGAAATGAACTCCAGTTTTTTCTGGGGTGATTACTTCATTCTTTCCCTTTAGTTAGCAATTGTTATAAGTTGTATTGAATAATGGCAAGTGAGCCCTCTTTTTCTCTTTAGAGTATTATTATGAGGTATCCTAGAGAGCATTAATTTCTGGCACTATTTACTAGCCATGTGGGTAGGCAAAAGGACTTCAACATCCAGAGAAAGCCCTGAGGCAAATAAACACAGGTGCAGGCAGTTGGAAGTCCACTGACAATGGGGTATGAATAGGACGGCAACAGCTAAGACCAACCTTGTGAATTCATGGGTTTCTATTTGTCCAGTGTGTTGCCATCACTTATAGTCATTATTTTACATGTGCAAAGCATCCCAGATTTGGCACACGGGAATCTTTTCAGGCCTGTTCGTTCTGAATTCTTTTGGCACATTTCCATTAGCCTTGGTAATTTTCTTACTTTCTGACACACTATGAATCCAAATCATCTCCCGTTTTCCCTGTCCTCGACTTTAAATTTACCATTTCTCCAAGGAGTTCTGATTCATTTTTAGAAGGAAATCAAGATCTGACAGCTAAAAGTGCTCCTCTTAACTGGGTGTGTGATTGCTTCTTGGTCTTTTGAGTGACCTAGTTTCACAAATTCACAATGACTTTTTCAATTCAAATTTAACAAGACTGAATTTTATTTAATTTTTTTTTATTTTATCTTTGGTTTCTCTTATATTGAAAATACGTTTTCTAATAATGCTAATTTATGGTTTCAACATTACTATACCAATGTTACTGCTATGTAAAGATTATGATCATTTATTTGCAATTCTTTTTGTTGTTTCTATATCCCAGTCAGGATATACAATCAGAGTTCTATGCTCGGCAATCACAATAATTTGGTTTTGTTTCTTTTGAGATAGGGTCTCACTATGCAGTGCAGGCTGGTCTTGCACTCACTGTGTAGGCCAGGCTGGCCTAGAACCTGTGGTGATCCTCTTGTCTCAGCCTCCTGAGTGCTGGGACTACAGGCATGCACCACCATGTGGGGCAGTTGAAATAATTTTCTAACTTACTTTCTTTTTTATTTTTAACCATTTTGGTAGACAGCTATATTTCTTTCCATTTAAGAGTTTCCTAACTATCATTTTGAATACAATAAAGTATTTATATAGTTCATACAACAAAACATATACAAGAAAATGCTAAGAGAAATCTGCCTATTTTAGTTTTCTGATTTGCCTTTCCAGTGCTTGTTTTGTATATGTATTTTTATGTACCTCTCTTCCTCATATGGTATATGTATATATGTACTTCTCATTTTCTTCTTACCAGTACGTCATGGAAGTTAGTCTGCTTCCATGTATCTAGATATTCCTCATTATCTTTTAAAGTTGTGCAGCAATGTATTTTTTGGCTGTAACATAATTTATACATTCCCTATTGAAGACACGTGGGCTGTTTCTAAACTTTATCTTTGCTCCCTTAAATAAAGGTACAATGAACAGTTTTACAATTGTGCGTGTGTGTGTGTGTGTGTGCGTGTGTGTATGCAGGTATAACTATAGAGTAGATTTTCTGATATGAAATTGCATGCTTAAAAGTTAAATTAGGTAATGTTATGCAACATTTCCATATTCTTTATTATAATGATTATGTATTTTATCCTCCTACCTTGTTGTCCATAGCCTCACTAGCAGATCTTGTTTTTATTGATGTATTTATTTATTATGATTATCTGAATTTGTATTTATTACAATTATTTTAAAATGCAATGCTGCATGTGTCCATCTCAAATTTTCCCTCCAATTGTTTTCTTTTCTCCAATTGCATTGACTGATACTCCCAAAGAACAGGGAAACTAGTGTATCTTGGTAGTGTTTCAGTGAAGGGGCAATGCTTCTGATGATTGCCTAGTAAATAAAATGGTGGCCATTCTTTAATTTGATTTTATCAAGATGAGGAAGGAGCAATATCTTTTTATTAAAAGTTTTTATAAGGAAAAGTTTTTGTCCATTTTGAGATATTTATTTAATGTATATGAAAATAATATAATTTAGAGGTATATTTATATAAAGCACTGCATTAACAAATATTTAAAAATTTCAAACCTAGAATAAACTGTGATGTGTAAGGAGCTCTGGCTTGACCTGATTCCTAGTGAAATTGTTGAAAATTACAAAAAATAAAAAATCAAGAGTTTAAAGTCTCTGGAAATGGTCCTGATATAAGAGATTGGGGGTGGCAAAGCTGGCTGGGAAAATAAGCAGAACCTGTTAATTACAAGATCTTAGGACAGCACCCAATCATTCCCAGAACTTATGGGCTCCCATGAAATGTGGACAGCATAACAGGAATGAGATGTCATGAGGAGCCCACTATCATGACTCCTCTTGGTGGCCTTTTTATTTTCGCTTTTATCTTTTTCATTCTTGTTCTGCTATAGTTCACTATACAGAGCTAGTTCTTCCCTTACTCCTTCACCTTTCACTTTTCAAATAAACTTTTTGCACCATTTTTGGCTTTTCTCATCCTGTTCTTTGTTCAGGGCAAGAAGAACCTGGAATATTTTTAAATGGTGAGCCACTCCTAAAAGAACTATTCTGTAACAGTCCTAAGGGCACAATACAAACAAAGAAATATTTATTATAGGAAACCTACTAATACTCAGTGAGAAATGTAGGAGTCTATGGTATTTGAACAAAAACCTATGGCCCTCCCTCCCATGCCCCAGCTTGGTAAGCTTTGGAAACTGTATAGCCAAGAACATAGAGCTCCCTTTTCTCCCAGCCTCCAGTTGAGGGCTGTCTTACCTGAACAGTCACCACATTGGCATTTCTCATCCTGGCCCCAGATACCTGTGGCTGAGGCTAGATTCTGGACAGTACAGGTGAGAGACAGAAATTCCCTCTCTGTGGCCAGATGACGTGTGCCATGGAGTCTCTACCTTGGGTGTGCTGCCTGTGAGAAACGAGGGTTTGCTGCTGATGTTGGTAGGATCCAAAACAGGCACCAGGTTTTTGAAAATAAAACAAAAAAAACCGAAAGCTTATTTTGTAGGCAACTGACCCAGAGACCAGGAGCTATAAACTCAAGTCTGCCTCAAGGATGGGTTGGTGGGTAGGAGGGTATTGTAATCTAATATAGGAAGGGAGACGATAGAAGTTGTTTGTTGATTGGATGACAAGAAGATGTATGTGTTTCTTTGGGATCAGGGTTAAATTCTGTGCAGGAGATTTTGAACTTGTGATGTCATTGATCTCTTCTACTTCTATCCATTCTTGAAAAACTCGTTCAAACCTGGAAGCATCATTAGTGAAAGGCTTTTCCTGAAAGACAGCTGAAGTTAAGGAATTGCATATATGCATTTACCCTGCTCTTGAAGCAAGGGGTCCATACTGCCAGAGGCAAGCAAAGCAAGCCTAAGTCTAATCCTCTTTTTGTTTTTGTTTTTGGTCCTGGGGAATCAAACTCACCACCCTGAGCTTGCACTTCCCCTGCTAAACTAAATCTCCAGCCCTAAAGCAAGCCTAGGGCTGCACTTTCACCCACACCAAGTTTAGCTCTGAAAGCAGGTTGTCATTCACAAAAAAATACACCATCCTCTCAAAATCAGCTCCTGAGCCGAGGCACAGAGATTTTCGCCTGTGGGGAGAAAGAAGCCATAGAGTAGAGACCTCCAATTTGTCCTCAAAGAAAAGTCAAAGTGAAAGGCAACTGGGAGGAGACAGACAGATTCTTCAGAGATAAAAGCTAAATTGTACACTGGCTAGTTCAGTAGAGAGAAACTGGGGAAAAAGTGAAAAGAGCCCTTTTGGAATCATAACAAAACTTTAAACAGTAACTTTGGAAACCCTCACTTCAAGACAGCCTAAATTTGATTGAATTCCTGGGGGAAGCAGTTTATATCCTAAGGCATTGTTTGAAACAATAGAGCAATCAACTGGTAATTACTAAAGCTTAACTGCTAGGTGCAGTCAGAGAAAGAGCCTACAAAAGACAGCCCTGACAAAGCCATTGTCATCCTTGCACATTGGTGGGTCTATCCAGGGCTGCACTTCTTGGAAAGCAATACCCAGGGCTTCACGTTGCAGGGGTAAAGAGATTTCACTGAAATAACTCAGCTTGCGATAAAATAAGTAAACAAAGGTAGGGAAATTCAGACTTTCACTCTGAAGTTTCCATATTTGAGTCTGCTAAAATAAAGCAGCAATAAATTAACAGGGGGAAAGCCCTAACAAATTTATTTAATTTTAGTTTTACACGATATGGAAACTTCATATTAAAGACTCAAAGACCCAGGGTGAAGTGTCCATTGGTATGTCTAAGTTCAATGAAGCATGGACAGCCTCACAAAAATAGGGTTGTTGTTGTCACACAGTTCCTTTAGAAATGGCTCACTAATTAAAAAAGTATTCCAAGCCGGGCGTGGTGGTGCACGCCTTTAATCCCAGCACTCGGGAGGCTGAGGTAGGAGGAGCGTTGTGAGTTCGAGGCCTGCTTGGGCTACAACGCCAGCGCAAGACCGGCCTGAGCTACATAATGCGACCCTGCCTCAAAAAACTAGGGCTGGGAGGTTGGCTCAGTGGCGTAAGCACCTACCCTGGCAGGTGCAAGGTTATGAGTTCAATTCCTGGTGCCACAAAAAAAAAAAAAAAAAAAAAGTATTCCAGGTCCTTTTGCCTCAAACAAACAATTGGATGAGAAAATCCACACTGCATTAAATTCTATAATTTAAAAACAGTTGTAATACTTGACAGAATACTGTTGGCTTTTACATGTTGATGATATATTGAGCAAGCTTTCCAAAATCTTATTATTTCTAATAATTTTATTCAAGATATTCTCATTTTCTATGTAAACAGTAATATCAGATAAAAATGAGTACAGATATGCTAAAATATGAATGGTTTTACTTTCACCCCTAATTTGCATTTCTTCGCTTATTAATGAGGGTGAATATCTCTGTTGACCATTCAGCTTTCCTATTAATTCTTCCTTTGCAAGGCATTCTTGTATCTGTTTTCTACTCTGACTGTTTAAGAATTCTACTCCAATTCCTATTCTCACCTGAATAAAATTGATCACAGAATTTTTTTCCAGTACTGGATATTGAATCCAGAGCCTTTGCAGTGAACTATATCCCCAGCACTTTTTTGTTTTTTGTTTTTATTTTGAGTCAGAGTCTCAGTAAATTACTACTTTGTTCAGGCTGGGCTCCAGCTTGCAATCCTGCTGCCTCTGCCTCCTGGAGAGCTGGGATTGCAGTTGTATATGATCCTGGCTGATCAGAGTTCTCTTATATTCTTTAAATGTGTACTGTGTTGATAGCTATATCATTTTATATACTTAATATTGTTTTATGTACCTTCTTCTATTTTCCTTGATTAGTTTTTGGCAATTCATCTTTTTTTGATTGTGTTGGCCTGCCCTATCTTCTTTATTTTTTCTTTCAATATATTTTGGTCTCATATTTAATATTTTTCTCCTCTTATTTTCTTTAACACTAATTATTTGCATTTCTATAATTTCTATTGACTACTTTACTGTAAATCCATATAATATTTGAAACAATAATTTAAACTACTGATTTTCTCTACTGTCAGTGTTTCCCAAAATTTTATGTCATTCTTTTATTGAGGTTTTCTTCTAAGTATCTCAAGCTCTTTTATGATTTCTCTTTAACCTAAAATCTTTATTCCTTAATTTTATTTATTCATTTATTTATTTTCTTTATTAAGTTTACCGGCACAATTCAGATATACATAATGGTCATATTCATCCTAGGGAATTTGTACCTGTATATGCTATATTTTGATTCCTCTTTTAAAAATTTCTACATGCTTTAAAAATTCTGCAATTATATTCTAGTTTTTAACCCTGAAAAATATTGTCATTTTATTATAGATGATCTCCAGGTAGAGCTAATAGAATATAACTGGAAATTATGTGAACTAGATTGTATCTATCAGTAATACTTCTGTTTGCTTCAATATTCTTCTGGTTTAATTGGGACAGTAATAAAATATACCCCTTTCTCTAACAGTAACCTCAATCAAATCTTTCTGGCAACCAGAGTGACTGTCATTGCACAGAAGCAATGATATACTGTCCATAACTTTGAAAGGTAACCATCTTTGGACACATTTTGAAAACAAAACTTCTTTAAATTCTGGTGGGAAGTAGGTTTAACTTTGAGGAAAATTATCTCAAAAGGACTCTAGTTAGAGCCAACTTTTAATGTTTTAGAAGGAACTACAAAATAGGAATAGCACTAGCTTTGGTTTTGAAGGTTTTTTTTAAATCTAATTGCATTGTGGTAAAAATATTATACATAAGATAGTGATTCAACATGCAGCACTTTTGTGATTTCTTATGTAATATAGTGTTTGGTCAATTTTTATATTTTTTCAAGTATACTCAATATGAACTATAACCTCTGTTGCTTTCAGTCTCTCTCTTGCTCTCTGATTCAATTCTCATTCTTATTTTTCTCTATTTGATCTATCAGTTTGTGACATAATTATTTTTAATGATAATCTACTACATGGCTTGATTTTGACTTGCAATAGTTAGGTTTTGTTCTATGTGTTTTGATGGTATATTATTTGATGCATTTAAATCCATAATTCATGGTACTTGTGGTTACATTTTAATACAGAAGTATATAAAAATTCTTTCCTCTGTTTTAATGCAGTGTTCCTATTAAACTTAATAATATCTTTTGTTTAAAACTGTTTTGTTTAATATTAATGTGGCCACATCACTTTTCTTTTCCTCAGTATTTTTTTGGTATAGCTTTTCCAATTTAATTATTTTTAAGCTTCTTTTGTGGTTTTGTTTTACATGGTTCTCTTATATGAGGCATATAGGTGAGGTTCATTTTTTAATGTTTACTCTGTGTTTTTGCATAACTATGAGGTTAATATGTGAATACTTTTTTCATTATATTTCTCTGTATCCTTCCCTTATTTAAACATTCTACATTATTGCATTTGCATTTCCTTCTAATTATCTTTAGTATTTGACGTATATACAGTACTTAATTATGCCATTTTAAACTCTCTATAATTCATTTGCTAATACTGATCTTTTCCCAAACATAATGAAGACCTTATTATGCTTTTACCACCCACAAAATAACATCCATCTTACTATGGATGTCTAGAGATTCAGCTTTACCATTTGTAAAAAAACAACCTTTACAGAAAATAGCAAGTTATACTTTTGTGTTTTCTTGTTATTTCATTTAACTCACTGTTTTTCTCCAGTCTATACTTTTTTCTTCTCAAAAAATATCCTTTCATGTTCCTTTTAATATGATTTATGGACATTAAACTTTCTTAACCGTTGTGTATCTGAAAATTTTCTTATTGCTTACTTTACCTCAGCCTATTTGGGTAGAAAATTCTGTGTTGATAGTCATTTTTTCCTCAGCACCGTGAGATGATGTTCCATTGAGCTGGCATTTATTGCTCACAGGAATTGTGTTGTCACTCTAATTATTATTATTTGGTAGGCATTCTTTCTTTTTTTGACTGATCACTCATAATATTTTTCTTCAGTGCCTCTATTATGTACTTGTGCATGGATTTGTATCTATTTATTCACCATGTTTCTTACAGAACACTTTTGATTTGAAGACGCTTCTCTTCCTTCACCTCTAACTTCTAGGCTATTCTCTTCCTTATAGGTGTACTTAGAGTCCTTAAACCAATGATCCTGCTGCCTTCTAACCACCAGATTCCCTCCAGTGGGTCTTGGATCCTTGGAGCTTACAATCTATCATCCATAACATCCATTATATCCCTACCATCTTCCCTGTATTTTTCCTTTCCATAGTCATTTAATCTTGCTTCAGTCTGCCTTTCATTTATAACCCATATTGTTTTTAAAATGTAAAGTGTCACTTTACTTTTCAATTTGGATACACAGAACATCCTTATTTTATGTTATTGACCAGTCTGTTCTAGTGTATTAAATTCGTTTGGAGCGAGCTTATATTTTGATTAAAAACGCCTTCATTGGCTTTCTTACTTACCATAAACCAGTTTTGTGCATTATGTAACTGGGGTTTTCAGACATATTTTAAAGCAATTTGTCCTATTTTTTTCCTGTGTTTTACTCTTGCCTCCCACCTGGGCCTTACGTCTTTGGTGCAAAGTCAACTTTGCCCTGGTGTTGCTGACAGTGTGGCAAATGTTTCTCCATGCTGGCTCTCAGCTAGCTCTACTTCCTCGTTTCCAGGCTACTTCAGCCTCTCATCTAAGTATTTGCTAGCTGAAGCTCTCTGTCATTAACTTCAGGCACAGCTGTGTGTTTTTCAGCCCTTTTCCAGGAGTTGAGGAAGTATTTCGCAGCTCTTGTCTTTAATTGGTGAGCCTGGCTCTGTTTTCTTATTTCATATGGAGTGATTTTAGTCAGTTTACATTATACAAGGTAAACTGCCCATTATCTTTGTCTGTTTGAGTTGTGACTCTAGTAGTATTAACCCTTGTGTATTTCTGTTCAATGTTTGATCTATGGAGATATGTTTTGTTAGAAAGGCTGATGGGGACTATTTTTAGTTGCTATAGTTTATCAGTCATGTGGTATATTGGGGCAGATGTGCTTTCCAAATGAGCTTGCTTCCATATCTGGTCTAGAAGTTTCCTTTGCACTCTTAAAACCCCAGGTCAGACAATATTGCTTGGAGAATACCTATTTTGGCCACCCCATGTCCACTCTATCAGAGGAAAATGTGGATAATTTTGTCTTTTTTTGCTTCTCTGTACCTGGTACATTGATACACCCATAACATGATAAGATATTTAATACAGGCTTCCACTTGTAGTTACTGCCTCCTCCCCACAAGTCATAGAGCCCTGATCTATTGAGAAATCTTCACATTTCAGAATTTAGTTCATTGTGTTTCTTGTAGTCTACTCTAACCACTTAGATAACTATACGAGATACTGTTGGAACTGATATCCTCCCAGAACTTTTTATCCTTTTCAGGTTTCCTTTCCTTGTCTTTGATGTGCTTTAGCTTTGAAAACTCAATACCTGGCACTCTTCTTTGGAAGCCTGCCCTTGAGCTACAGAACTCTGCCTGTGTGTCTGGGAGCTGGAAGTGCTGTGTGTACCGGTTAATCCATAGATGACGTGAACCAATGAATAATGACTAAGGGAATGTAACACCTCAGCTCACTTGTTTGTGGTAACAACTTGAGGTATAATTTATCCTATGGAACAGTGGTGGCAAACCTTTTAGAACTTTCAATGACAACAAATAGCCCACTGTGGCACACATGTCATAGGCTCGCCACCTCCACTATAGAGCTTCCTTGTAGGATAAGGCTGAAGCTAACCTCAATAGAATTTGCCTGAAATTGTGCCCATACTGAATTTCTTCCTCTTCACTGACCTGCCTGTTCTACTCCTATAGGGATTTCTCCTGGGAAAAGTTTCATGATACAGTGCTTGCGTATGAATCTTTACCTTATGAGTTAACTTTTGAGGCTCTTTGGCTAATACATCAGCAGTTGGAAGAATCCAAAATACAAAGGATGATTAAAAAATGCAGTGTGTTTAAATAAAAAAAATTGCCATAAAAGACACTACCATGAATCTCCCTCAAAATACTCCTTTCAGTTAAAACACACTTATACTATCATTCTTGCCACTTTCTGAAGTTTTTGTAAGTGCTCTTGTCTAACTATCTTTACAAGATGTGATCAAAACTATTGTAAATGCTGCTGCCAAGTGCCATCCAACAGAAAAGCAAGTCCATAAAAACATTACAGTGTGTTCTCATCTATCTTATTCACCAGTTCTGGCACCATGAGACTTTTGACTCTTCCCCAAGAACAAAATGACCATAAAATGTATGACTGAGTTCCAATCTGTCAATTTCATTGGTGTAGGTAGATCATGGAGGCATGGCCTCGGGTAGTATATGTATGTATATTCACTCTTCCTCTCTAGCACTGTTTCCCTAGTCTGTTTATGTGCTCCGAACTAAGCAGTTTTACTGTTCCACATCCTTCTGCCATGATGCTCCTGCCTTGGAGCCAGCTGACTATGGACTGAATTGCCTCAAACTGTGAGCTAAATTAGACCTTTCCTCCTTTAAATTGCAGTGCTGGGTATTGTGTTTAGCAACTGGAAAGGTGACTATTACAAACTGTAAATGTTTTGAATCTGTTCAGGACATTGAGGCAGCCATGACTGTACAGCTAAAGACGCTCATGAAAAAGAACTTCCAAAACTGCTTCAGTGAGTGACAAAACAATGGGATAAGTGTGCTCCAAATGGAGGGTTATATTTTGAGAGAGATTAACAGCAATGTACTTTTAACTGTAATAAATATTAAAAATTTAAAGATTCACTGTGCTTTTCAAGCACAACTTAATATAGGTAGATTAACTGATTTTCTCTCCTCTGCTTCACCCAAGTGTGTTCACTTCCTCCATATCCTCTTCTGCATATTATCTGTGTTCCTTCCTTCCTAGTAGTTCCTTGTCTTTTATTCTCACCTTGGGATCATTCTCCTTTTCCCTTGAGTAGAGGATCTATTTCATTCTTTCCTTTTAAAATCTTTTTTTAATCCTCACTTAGCCCAAGGCTCATGATGATTCCTACCTCCCAGGAGCATAGTTCTCAAACATTCCCCTTGTTTTTATCAACTGAAAACCTTACACTGAGGTTCCTAGAGTTGAGATGAGGTTATATACTGAGAAACCCATCATTCATTGAAAATACTGTAAATCAAAAATCATTTAATGTGCCCAATCTGCTGAGTATCGCAGCTTAGCAATAGAGCCCACTGTAGAGTTTCAGATGTTTCCTCTTCTGATTTGGGGGCTGCCTTGGTGCTGTGGTTCACTGCTACTGCCCAGTATCAGCAGAAAAAGGACTGCACTATGTATCACTAGCCCAGGAAAAGATTCAAATTCAAAGTCTGAAGTATGGTTTCTATTAAATATGCATCAATATTATGCCATTAGAAAGTAGAAAAACTGAACCATCATTAAGTAGGGAGCCATCTGAAAAATGAATAATTTGTGATGTAATTTTGAATACAGTGATAAAAGGAAACATGGGGTTTCCTTTTACTAGAGCGGGGCACGGTCCCTGGTATACTGAGTAGTTTAGGGTTCTGTATTGTGTTTCTGGTATGTTTTTCCCATATGCTACTCTGTTGTTTTTTGAAGGCACAGATTAACTTCTTTATTTTTGCATCCCAGCTCCTAGAAAATGTGCTTAGGGTAGGGTTTTCAAATTGTGGTCTGAGAATTACTGATATCACACATACCTGCAGAAAAGGCAATGGCAACTATTAAAATTTAGAGTGCTGGGGACAGGCATGGTGTCACATACCTGTGAGCCCAGCACTCTGGGAGGCTGAGGTAGGATGATAGAGAGCTGGAACCCAGCATAGGCAATTTAGTGAGATAGTGAGACCTTGTTTCAAAATATAAAATAAAAATAAGACTGGGAATATAACTCATTGTGAAGGTTCTGGGTTCAATCTTCAGTGCAAAAAAGAAAGCAAAGTAAAGTAAAGCAAAGCAAAGCAAAGCAAAGGAAGAAAACATTGAAGACTCCTCCCCTAGGCATCAAAGCAGAATCTCTAGAGGTAAGGTCTAAAATTCTGCATTCTAAACAAATTCACCAGGGCATTCCTACACTGTTGGCAAATTCCTGGCCTAAACTTTAGATCTCCCAGTAAATATTTATTGATTTAAATGGACCTTTTAAATGACAAATGTGAAAAATGAAATATATTGCACATATGGAAACTAAAGAATATCATGAACGTTCAATTATGACAGATACCTTAAGATTTATAAATTGTTAAAGAATTCTACTCTCATTCTGTCCTCCTGCCTGATGAAATAGGTAGCTTTTATCACATGACCAACTAAAATTATGGAAGGAGGCAATTGTCAAGTACTTACAGATAGATGCTGATGCTAAATGTTTGGATCAATATCATTAGTTTAATACTCTTTATGTGAGTACCTCAGTTTTTCATTTTGTTTCTTCTCGTGGACAAACACCCTTAATTACAGGAATTAGGAGTATTCTCATATCTGTTAGTGTTAGAGAAATTTAGTCATAGCAAATCCCATTCTGAGCTCACCAAAATGGATAAGCAATCTCTGAGGTTGTTACTGCAGGTTTCTGTAACAGCTTGTTTCCATGGAAACAGACGCCAGCTTGCTGAAAACAGAGGAAAGAACTTTAGCATTAATTACTGTTTCAATTTGAATTCAGTTGATTTCAGAGTAAATCTGGAGACAACTTGGCAGTATTATTGTGAGAGTGCTGTAGGCATGCCCCACAGTATATTAAAACAGCTTAATAAATGTAACAAGGTGCTGTGGGTTTAAGAGAATTAGAATGCAATTATTATAGTAGGCACCAAATTACACAGAGTACCAAGATCTCAAAAGTCAATCTGTGAACTGTGTAAATGAATGAGTGGCTTGCTTCTTTCCTTTTGGTAATGCTGGGTATCAAATCCAAGGCCTTGTGCATGGTGGGACAAGTGCTCTACCGCTGAGTTACTTTCCCAGTCTTAGTGGCTTATTTTTCATGAATCTACACTTCCCTTGAAAAAGCCAATTCATTATAGGATTAATTTTTAAATCCCTTCACCAACACTGAGGGAGAAAATGCAAAAAGAAGTAAAGAAAAAAGCCTAATTTTAGAGAGCTCTATGTTGGTTTTATGTAGTTTGAGGGTGAGAATCCTGGGTTCCTTATATTATTTCTCTTCCTATCAGCTGTTACATTGCTTCGTTTAGCTCCTTGATCTCCTTGCTGTGTGTATCTGTGTGTGTGCATCTATGTGTGTACCGTAATCTCAGGGGTCTCTCATCCATTGGCCTCAGCTCAAGCTGGGCTTGCTAAGACTGAATTTCTCTAACACCAATAGAAATGACAGTCCAACTAATTTTTAGAATAGTTGCTAATGTAATACATACGTACACACATATGTATGTATTCAAGAGTATCTAACTTGAAAGTCCATGAGAAGGGTTATATATTTAAATATATTTAGCATAGAAAGTAATAGGATGGGATAAATTAGAAGCTGGTATAGAGCTAGCCATTGTAAGTGATTGGTGAAGAGTCAGGATAAAGAGCCATGAGAGTAAAACCCAAAGCTTGTCAAAAGCAAATTTTGTCTATTGAATAATTTCACTGAAATGATAAGTGTATATATATTTTTAAAGAAACAAAGTGTGATATGTGTATGTGTCAATAGTCTATGATGAATATATTCATTAATATATCCCATACACATCCTGATAAAATTTTATAAAAGAAAAAGCAAAGATTAAAAAAAAACAGAAAAGAAAGATGAAGAGAAAATTGTCTGCTAATATTCTATTAATGAGACTTTAAGTCAGATTTCTCTCTTTAGATGTACATATTTTTTGGTCACAGTTGCAGAGCATCTTGATAAATAGCCAAATGCTGTAAGATAGAACAGCTTTAAGAGTGAGAATTCTGGAGTGAGATATGACCTGGAGTAGAAGGACAGTGTTAAGACCCCCACCTAGGTTCTCGCTGTTGCATTTACTGAGTCTCTGAGCCCATCTCTCATCTTCTGTGTGCTTTTAAATCACCAGCATCTGTGACCTTATATCCAGCACTGTTTTTTTGTGTTATGAGAGCTGTTTGCTTTGCACAGAGAGCCCGAAATTCCCGGATGTTCTCATACCATGCCAACGCCTTATGTTTGTGGAATGATGTGAACCCAGATTCCTTTACTTGGAGTGGGATAAATTCTGATTTTAATATTCCACAATTTATTGCAGATTATCCTGAAATCTTGCCCTTTCTTGGCTTTCCATTTCTTGTCCTGTGTGGCAGCCTGTGTCCAAGATGACTGGCAGTGACTCTTGTCTCCTGATTTTCACGACTTGGTGTAGTCGCCTCCCACAGTGAATAGAGTTAATATATGTGACGAATATGGCATATTGTGGAAATAATAGTATGTGACTTCCAAATAAGTCATGGTGGCTTTTGTCTTGCTGTCTCTTGAACTGCCCCCTCTAGAAGCCATTTGCCATGTGATGCAGACAGTAAAACATAGTCCTATGAAGAAGTCCATGTGGCAAAGAACTGAGCCCTTTAATCAGTAGTGAGCATGACTTGCCATTGACTTGAAGGAAACATGTTGGAAGCATATTCTCCAGTCCAGGTCTAACCTTCAGATGACTGCAGCCGTTGCTCACACTGTGATTGCGACCTAATGAGAAACTCTGAGTCAGAGCCACCCAGCTGAACTGTTCCAGATTTCTGGACCACAGAAAATACATAAGATGATACATATTTATATATTATTCAATTTCAAGAAATTTTGAGGTACTGGCAAGTGCTTTACCACTAAGCTACATCCCCAGCCCCTTGTTATTTTAAGTCATCAAATTTTGAGTTAATTTTTTGAGAGGTAGAAATAGGAAACCTATACCCACAACTTCCCCTTTTCCCTCACTGGTTTCCCCTTGTACCACAGGCTGAATAAAAACATTCCATCTGAGTCTCATCTCAGTCTGTTTCTGGTGAACCTAATCTAAGGCATGTAGATTCAAATTTCAGCTCTGCCTTCTATTAGCTGTGTGACCTCAGGCAAGTCACTAATGTCTCTATAGTGCCTCACTCAGTAAAATGTGGATAATGATAGTGCTGGCCTCTATGAGTTGCATAGGACTAAAGGGGTCAATACTCATAAAATCCACAACCTAGTGTCCAGTATAGTGCTTACCAAATGCTAGTAGTTGTCATCAGAGTTGCATAGGATGGCACTTAGCAGCGGCACGTTCTAACCAAGTGGAATATTTTCACAGCCTCTTTGGGCTTAGTCATCCATGTTGCTGGCTTTTGACCTTACAGAAGTATGAACAGGAAGCTGTGGATAATTTAGCCCGATTTTGGAAGAAAAAAATTCAGGGCTCCTGTGCTCCTTGTGGTAGGTCAATACTGTCATTTTTATTAATGAAACTCAGACCATTGCATTATTGAGATAAGATCTGCCATTTTACCTTAAGTAAACAAACCTTGCTGCATGATCCATCACTGTTACTACCCCAAAGGAGATGTGAAACTGAAGAAGCTGTTTCAACAGCCAAGTAACAATGTTTTTTTACTGTTGGAAACAGAAGGCTAGACACTGCCTTTCTCCCAAAGCATTTTAATCCAGGAAAAAGTGTATAAAGCAATGCCCCAATTAAGCATCTTTATAAACTGAGGTTCTTTTCTTCTGGCTGAAAAAATTCTTCATATAACATTAACGTATGCACATGAATAGATATCAGGCAATTGTAATAAACTGAAGAAAAAGATGATCATGTTCTGACAATGAGGCGATAATGAAGAAAAATTAGAATTCTGCAAGCTGAACAAGGAGTGGAAGATGAAAGGATTCTGGACCTCAGACTCCAGTTAGAGAACAAAAAAGAATTCTGCTTTAATGAGGGGCATGAGAGAAGAGACTCAGCTGTAAAATTACCTGATAAAAAGGCTTCTCACACAGGCAGGGGCCATGAGAAGCTCTCTTGGTGCCATTCATTCCTCTACCAAGGTTGAGAAAAGCACCTATAGGAACTCCAAGAGTGCCTTGAAGGATGACTTCTGAATTTTGTTTTAACCTCCATAGTCTAATTAATAATTCCCAACTATGAAGACTTACTGATGATTTCTTGTGGGACAAAGCCCTAGAAGTTGAAGGTGGGAAACGGATGTAGGCGGCATGGTTGGAGAGATGGTTAAATACCACAAAGAATTTTGAGACTTGACAGTTTGTAGGTCCATCACTATTTGTTGTATTTTGTGACTCCACTGGAATATTTTGCGGAACCAGTGCTGTTGGTTATATTGTTTATTCAGAGCCTTTTAAAATATTCCTGTGGATTCTACAGCGAAGGCAACCTGAGAAGCTGGCCACTGCTACCAACAGAGAACCTCCTTTTCGATCAGTGATAGTTCTGCCAATAGTTATTGGAATGGTTCACCAGAGTATCACTAAGGGACCTTTGAGTGAAAACAAAGACCACAAGAAGCACTCTTCTGAGGTTCGTGGTCAGTTCATGAATTATTCTTTAGTGGTGTAAGGAGAGGGAAATCATAAGAAGCTGAGTGGTGTCCAAAGTATTCAAAATGTGGCCCTAAGATTAGTAGTGTAAATATTAGTGGAAAACTTGTAAGAAGTGAAAATTTTTGAGCTACTGAATCAGAACTTCTGGGGCTGGGACCTAGCATTCTGTTTGAATAAGCCTTCCAAGGGATTCTGATGCATGGTATATCTGAGGACTACTAGTGTAGAAACTCTGGTTATCCCCGCAATAGCTCTTAAATTTGAAATTCTTAGATTTTAGTGTGTCTAGGAATCATCCAAAGAGCGTATTTATAAAGTAGAGATTCCATACCTCTGCCTACAGACAGTCTGATTTAATAGAATGAGATTCAGAAACCTGCATTAAAAAATAATATTATTCAAGAAATCTAGGGAAGGTATTTTGAGAAACATGGTTGTTTTAGTGAGTTTTATCTTATGGTGACAAAATATCTGAGATAATCAATTTAAAGGAGAAAAGATTTTTTTGGGGGTGCTCATGGTTTCAGAGGTTTCAGTCCGCGGCCTCTTAATTTTGGCCTATGGTGAGGCAGCAAAATATATGATGGCAGAGAGCATATGGTGGAACAAATCTGCTCACTTCACACTGACCAAGAAGCAAAAAGAGAAGAAGAGGCTGGAGTCCCAATATTCCCTCCAAAGGTACACCTGTAAATGACCTAACTTCCTAGGTCCCAACTCTAACAGTGCCACCACTCCCAGTAGTATCACAGGCTGGTGACTAAGTCTTTAGTATACAGGCTTTTGGAGACATTTAATATCTAAACCATAACAATTGTCTTAGTTTTTGGATGGGCCCTAGTGTTTCTAGAGAGTTGGGCCGCTGATCAATAACCCTCGACATCCTTCCACCCTGTGGTGGATTAGCTAATGGTTAACTTGTAACACCCAGTTGAGCTGAATCAGTGTGGTTCTGGGTGTTGAAGGTCCACCTGAGAATTGCTGCCAACAGCATAAAAGGAGAACTTGAGGGGAAGATGGTGTGTTGTTAATTCTCCTGGAGAAACTTGTCATGCTGGTTTTCCTATGAAGGAACTCGGGTCCTCACTGTCACTAAGGATGGCTGTAGTTCTTTTCAGATGAGCTCTGGTTCTTACCTTGAGCATTGCTTCCTGGCTTCAGTGCAGATCCCTCAGCCTGCTGGCACAGATCCTTCATCCTGCTGGTGCCAATTTTCTAGCTGCCACTACTTGTCTTTGGACCTTCCCAGCAAGCTTGCATGAGACATGGAAAGCATCCAGCTGGATTCATGCAGGACATTGCCAAGGGATCCAGGCCCTCAGATGAATTCTTTGGGTCTTTAGTGTGTAGACAGATCTGTTGCATTCTTCTGCATTTGACTTTTTGGGTGAATATTATAAAATAGACCTTCAAATTATGTGTCACATATTAAATCTATTCTCTTGCAAACCCTGACTACAATACCCTCATACAGCAGATTTAGATTCTTTCTGTACTTGAGATTATCCCCACTCCTTCATCATCTCTCCAATTTATGAACTTTCTGTAGTTGAGAGCCTAGAGTACTCCAACACAGGAATGACAATGATCCAGAAAGACAATGCCTAATCAGTAAACAGACTGTCAATTTCTGGGAGGTAGATGCAGAAGGATTGCAAGTTCAATCTCAGCCTGGGCAACTTAGCAACTTAATAAGAACTTCTCTCTAGAAAAATAAATAAGTAAATCGATAAATAAATAAATGGGCTAGAGACCCTAGGGCTGGAGACCCTAAGTAAATAAATAAATGTGCTGTAAAGGCCCTAGGTTTAATCCCTAGTACTGAAAAAAACATTATAAATTCAAATACATGGTTATTTACTTCCTTTCTGTGATCACAGAGGAGGTATTTTATGCGAGGGGCATTTTTCTTTCCGATTTGGTCAGGAAAGCTTTACTCATTCCTTGCCATGTGTTTGTATTGACTCAAATAATGCCTTCACCCAGGAGGTCTAACGGGGCTGATTCAGTGATTATAACACCCCCTGGTAAGTCTTACGCACACTTATCTCAATTAAACACATATTTTGGGGGCATAATTTATTTGAAGTGTGGTCATTGTTGAGTAGTTGCACCCATTGGTGTATGTAACAAACAATACCAAGCACGTATGTGTCTCCTGACTGGTTTTCCTTTTCTGTTGCTAAACATTGATCTGTCATCTCTTATCTTTTGGTAGTTCGTACCTGATTTTCAGAGCAAATATTCTGTCAAATTTTTCCCTAGTTGAAACCTCCAAAACCTTTTATTCGTGACTTGTATAAAAGTTTTGCAGCCCAGGTCTGTGTGATTGTCTCACTCTTTTGATTGATTCAATTTGAATACTGAGTGAGTATTCAAATATTTTCTGGCCTTCAGCCAGAAACTCAGCCTGGTCTGGCCTCAGTCTCATCTTCCAAAGCCAGGACCCAATGACGTTTGCTTTATCAAGCCTGCCTTGATGACTTCCCTCCCTATCAATGTTATTCTCAAGCTCTTTATTTGTTCTATTCATTTTTTATGCAAAAGAAATTGAAAAGTTCTATTTGTAGTTAAATACCAGTGAGCCATATTTCTGTAGACTACATGGTTCTCAAAGGTAGCATTATATTTTCATATACTCTTGCATGACCTGTAGCACATACTGCAGTAGGTGTTTCAAATGTCACTTGGAATGGATATAGGAATGCAAGTCTACTTCATTACCCAAAGGGAGCCTGGAAATCCAATTATTCATAACAAAATTCTTCAGCATTAGCCATTTTGATCTATGATGATGAAGTACATGTGATCATTCTCTGTGCCAAGAAATGGCAACTCATAGTAAAAAAAGAATTTGAGGTAGTGCTAGTTGTGCTTAAATGTAGAGTACAGATGTCAGAACTATCTACAGTACTTTTGTGGTCATTTATACATCTCTTGAATTTACATTTATTGAGCATCTGCACTGTGCTGAGTATGGTGGAGGATACATGGGAGAATAAGGTATGCGCCCCAACTCTGCTGAATATGTATAATTATATAATAATATACAATTGTATTATATATTATATAATACAAAACAATACTTAAGTACAATATGGGAACTGTGAAGCTCAGAGAAGGGAGTGAACAAAAGTTCTTTTTTATTATTAAATGTGGGCTAAAAAAGGTGGGTTAGGAAGACCGAAATGGTCTGGGAAAGGTGGGCTGAGAAAGGCTGGAAAGAATTTAGATTATAGGCCAATACATATTCAAGTCAGAAGACTTATAGATGGAATAGCACCTATGTCTATGGATAGAGAACTTAGTCTTTCTAAAACAGGGAATCCATCAACCTTGATCTCCCACATCTCAGTCTATATGGTCACGGGAACTATAAGTGTGCTACTTCTGTTGCTCAGTCATAATTTGGTTTCTATAGCATTCAAGCCTCTTGGTTATCAGGTATCCGCATACTAACTTGAACCAACCGGTTACATCACCCATAGGTCAGCTCCAACCATAAGATACTTTAATTGTGGTGTTTTTCTTCTCACTTCACACAGTTTCGTCTTTGGAGTTTGGTTACTCATGTTGTCAGAAACTGCACTGAGGGAGACTCAAACTCAGTTCCCTTCATTCCTTACTTGGCTGCATAATTTGAAGCAGGTGATATTCATTACCTGCCTACTCCTAGGACTGCAAAGTGTGTGTGTGTTTGTGTGTGTGTGTGTGTGTGTGTGTGTGTGTGCGTTTGTAAGTGAACCATAGCTTTAACATTTTCCACACGGTTTCCCACTATGGGTCCCAGAAATTCCTCTACTTATGTAGACCCAGGGGCTTCCAGACCACACTAGGGCTTCCTCTGGTGTGCATATAAATTAGACACAAATAGTGACACCAGATGACACTTAATTTTTATTTGGGTTTGAGTATTTTTTAATAATAAATGTACATAACATCTAGAACCACACCCAAGGGACTCATTTTGACAATCTCTGCATGGAAATAACTAATAAGGATCAGAGCTGCATATTTTAAGGAACAATTTAAAGGAAGGTGTCTTTGGTTTGTTTTTTCTTTCTCAAGGACATCACTGTGCTCTGCATAATTGGCAAATTAGATATTATGAAAAGGGAGAGAAAAATGAACACTAACAGTTGTGAAATGCCAAGAGGGCAGTGGTAGAAACAGCTAATGGCTAGGGTTGCTTCATGGGCTTGCGGTGTGCAAGTGCAGCTCCCTTTCTTAGCTGAAGAGTCAATATATTATGCTGTAACAAGCAGGTGAGGACGTTTGGGTGTTGTTGGCTGCTGTGTAAATAAAGTGCTTCATTTTTCACTTTTGTTTTCCTCCTTAAGAATGTTACCCTGGTGCTATTATGTATGTGACAATGCCAGGCAGATCTCAGACCAATGATGACTTGTTAGAGTGGGCTCCTCTGCCAGAAATATGTCAGGCACAGACAATGAAACTTTCTCAGGGAGAACTGAGACATTCTGGAAACTGAAGTCAGAACAAGACCTACTTTGACCTCAGCTGGTACTGTGCTGCTTCTTGAAGCAGCCATGGCAAGATTTGTATTTCTAATGATTCAGCATCTCCTCAACCAGTGTGTCTCCTTAGAAGAAAATTGCGGACACTTTTTTATAAAAGAAATACATTGCTCAAGAGAGAGCCTTGGATTCATGAGGGGAAGTGTCTGCACATCAGGCAATCAGAGAGATGGCACAAAATGGGCAGATAATGAGTCGTCAGAGTTCACTTGGGCCTGAGGAGACTCAGGATGTCTTATATTCTGAGCCACTCTGCTAAGGTTGCACAGAGCTGTAATTTTTAAAGGATAAATCCCATTGGCCCCCATAGTACTCATTAACAGTGAATAGAATCCAGAGTCCTGATAAAATCAATTAAACCAGGCCACTTGATTTCGGTGTTCATTTAAACCCCCACTTTAGACTTAAAAAATCACAAATTTTAAATCAAAGTAAGAACACAAGCAGATAAGAATTATACACTCATATATATATATATATATATATATATATATTCAGATTTTGAATTTCTCTAAATAGGGATGTGTTCTACTCAGCTTTGTAATCCTACCCAATAACAAAGAGCCTGACATGCAAAAAGATCCTCAGTAAGAAAATTTATGGGCTAAATAGTGAGTTTAAGGCCAACCTGAAATACACAGTAAGACCGTTTTAAAATTCCAAAAGAAAAGAAAGAAAACATGTATCAATTTTATAAATAAATAAACATAAATAAAGGAAAGAATGCTGGGAGAAAAGGATGTAGAGAGCTGGCAAATGGCTTTTGCTATCAGGAGGTGATAGATTGAGCAGTTGGATTAAGTCCTTGAACTTGTGATGCTTGAACTTTTGAGCGCTTGAGAAAAGATTCTTCTAAGCTGATCAGTTTCAGATTTACTGTAGAATCCTTAAAAAGTTGACTGGGCTTGCCAATATCTAGGGAGAAAGTGTTAAATTTACTATGTTACTCCTTACCTTATTCCAAGGGTACTTGTAAAGGATTTATGTAAAGAAAAACTGTGCTAAAGTGGTAATAGAGGATAATCTGATGGGAAGGGAAATGGACTGATTTGTATGTTGAGGTAATAACACTTTGAGTGGCTTGGAAACTATTATCCCCACCATGTGCCAATCTCAAGGAGCAATTCCTCACATGGAACACTGAGGGGTTATTCCATGACAAGCAGCTCATGCAAGAGTAGCAGTTCTAAGTGTTTTTATGGTCACTTTTACTAAAACTTCAAAGCATAACTTTAAAAGTCATCATTTGGTGAAAGCTATCTTCCAAGAAAATAGATGCTGGACGCTAAAATGAAGGGCAAAGTTGCCTAGTGCTAGGCATCCCAAACTTAGAGTTAAACTCTAGTGTTGGAAAGTAAGCTCCTTCAAATACTGACAATGGAACCTTAAGCAAATTAGCATGCAAAGAGCTGTTTCCTTAACCAAATATATATGATCATTTCTTAAGGAAGCTATGATGTTTACCTGAGAGAAAATGTGGAAAGTTCTTAGTTTAGTGTCTGGCTAAATAAGTGTTGGTAAAATACCAGCTCTTGAGCTGGGTGTAGTGGCCCATGCCTGTAATTCTAGAAGTGGGGAAGCTGAGGCAGGAGGATCGCTGTGAGTTTGAGGCCAGCCTGGGCTACATGAGTGAGTTCAAGGCCAACCTCAATTACACAGTGAAACTGTGTCTTAAAACAACAACAACAACAACAACAAAAACAACCCAGCTTTCATCATTCTTCTGGTGGTCTCTGGTATGCAGGTTAATATGTAGAATATTCAAGGTGGAATGTTAACTTTGTCAAATTTTGTTCCACATGTCCAAAAGGACTGTGTTTTAGTTATTATTTAAATTTACTTAGGTTGCATAACTTACTGTGTTGAATATTGTTCTTTAAATATATAATCATCTGTGGTGGGCAAGGTTTCTGAAAATAATTAATCAATTCATGAAAAATAACCTTCAAGGCTAATTCATGTGAATCAAATCAACACTTCAGAAGATGAAAACACTATTTTTTTCAGTGAGTGGCCTAAGAGTAGCAAATGTCCTTGCATAATACTGGACAAAAATCTCCAAGGCTCCATCATGACTGGGAAGTTATCAACAAAGAAAAGAAAGGAAAAAAAACGCTATATATATATTGCTTTGTTCTTTAAAAAATTCTCATGCTAAGCTTTACTGACTCTGAATTACTTTAAAAGTTTTATTTCATTTTAAAAAATTCAACTTTGATTTAGTGGCAAACATGTCTATTTTGAGTTGCATCTCATTTTTGTTAAATTGAGTCTATCATTAAGTTTGTTATAGCATTGTAAAGAGCTCAAATGTCTGTTTGTTGTCATGGACACTGGTTAGGTGCTTTGTGTAGGTTATTATGCTGTATTTCATTGAATTTATGCTGCTATCAATTGTAGATATGCCATTATTTTATGTAACAGTAAAATGGTGCCATTTAAATTATGGCTTGTCTTTCTTATGATCTGAAATTTCTATTGGTACTATTGGAAAGAGTTTCTTTAGACCTACAAAGATAGAAAGTTTTATCCTTTATCATATGTGTTCACACACAAAAAGGGGAACATGAATGAAATAAATTAACAAATTCCTAAAACTTCTTTACACTTAGCCTTTTTCCTTTTGAGTTACTTCTTGGCTCAGAGTTTTCGATGTCCATATTTTTTCTTTACATGCCACCTAGCATGTTGTTGGTGCAAAAAGATTTATAAAAAAGAGTATTGCTCTATTGTCTTCAGAATTTCTTCCAAAGTATTGCATATATTCTGTGATATTTGATTTGACCATATAATGTTAGTGGAAGATTTTCAGATAACTTGGACTCATATTCTTTTATCACGTAATCCTTAAATGGTCTGTAGCTTCAAATGCCAAAAAGTTGTAGTTGTCTAGTCTTGTCACTAGGAAAAATTTTTTTTCCTTGTGCAGATAATGACAACTGCATCATTCATGCTGCCTGTTCAAAAGCAATTGTAAGGCATCATTTATTATAGGATGACCTCGGAGACATTAGCATATGAAATCTTCTATCTTAATATGGTAAAAGGGTAGATTGTAACCTGTTCTATGAGTGTTCTGCAAGAAGAGCAAACATTTCTCATAAATTTTAACTTCATAACAATTGATGTCTTGCAATCCAGATAGAATGTGATGCTGAATGTCACACGATTTTCAACTGAGCCAGTGGTTCTTCTGTTTCTCTCTTGCTGTAGGATCGTGGGTGATCATCTCCCAACAGCAAGAGATTATAGTGGAGATCTTGCCTGAAGAGGAGGAGGAGAAAAAGCCAGAGGAATTCCTCATTTCAAATGAGTTTGGGAAGATGTGTAAAATGTGGGAAACAGTGTAAAATTTTTGTAGAAAACACCAACCAATTAGGTTGTAGCAGTGAAATTAAGCAAACTGTTTAATAACAATGCAATGATGCAATGTCAGATTTCTGATAAATCTTCAAAAGGAGACAAAAGTAAGTGTCATTGGATAGATTCCTTATTAAAATTACATGGAAAGAAAAAGATTCCACTGAGCAATAGATAGCAATGATTCAGTTAGTGATAGTGAAAAATTGTCCTACCCAATAACCCTCCTCTCTCATCTCTTTCATGCCAGCGGCAAAGGTTTTCAATGCTAAGTGCAGGTTAGCTTATTTTCTTTATATTTTGTATTTTCTTTATTATTTTTATTATGCTGCAATGTTGTAATCATTTTATATGAATATTTTGGACTTGCAGAATGAATAACCTGAGTTCCCATTATTTCTTATGGGTAAATTCACTTTGATATACAAGTGCTTGGGATTACAAGCATGTTTCCAGAATGAATTATGCTCACAAACCAAGTTTTTACTTTATTACTGGGGTATAATAGATATATACATATATATAATATTTTAAATTATTCTATTATCAGTAGACTTTAAATGTATCAGTGGTAGGGACACATATTTTCATGTGGCTCTTCAACTTTATACACAAAATGATTCTGTATACAGAACTGAATATACGCTGGATGGTGATGCCTTAGTGTTGTCCAGATTTTTCACCTTTGTTTTCACTGAGGGGCATGCAGGCAATGATTTGCTGTAATGGTGGATTTGAGTCAAAGAATGTTTCAGGCTTTTAGCTTAAGTCTTTCACATAAAATGAATCACATAGACTTCTATTGCTTGACTTGAGCACATCCACCTGATCTCAGAGTCAGGCCAGAGGGACATATGGCAAATACAGCTAACTGAAAGCAAAAATTCTTGACTTGTTTCTCAAAGGTCTCTGTTCTGGGAAACATTTTTGCAACCTACTCTTCCTCTTCCCCTCACACTCTTCTTCCTCCTTTTCTTCTTTTTCTTTTACTCTTTGTTTTCCTTCCTATGTCCTTCAATCATTGACCAATATCGTTACTTAGTAAAATATATAGTACTGGGATCATGGGATAAACCTATGTATTGTTATGGTTGATACATTGTGTCAATTTGAGAAATTTAGAAGCTTAACTAAGAGACTCCCAAGAAGCCAGGATCCTTACTTTGTAAATATCCTTATCCTGTAAAAGAGGCAGGCACAGAGACTTTGTGAGTGCTACACCCACCCTGGTGGGGGGTGCTATGTACAATATAAGGAAGGAGAGGAGGCTTGTTTTCCCCTTTTTTACTCAGTTTGATACCTTGAAGTGTTGCCCCAGTACCATGCCACCCTACCTTGGAGCCAGCTGATTATGGACTGAAACCTCCACAAACAGTGAACTAAATAAACCTTTCCTTCCTTCAGTTTGGGCATCAGGTTTTTTGACCCAGCAACAAGAGAAAAGTAACCAAGACAGAATTTGGTACCAGTGGAGTGGGGTTGTTGCTGTCACTGTACCCGACCATGTGGTTCAAGAGCCTTTGGGAATGGCTTGTGGGAAGAGTTTGGAAAGGTTCGGAGATGTCACCTGACAGAGTAGCCCTGGAACGATTTAGGCTGTTCTGTATGGGGAATTCTGGTCAGAGCTCAGGAGACCAGAAAACCACTAAAGACCAGGTTCAGGAGGTTTCTGCTGGGAAGAAGGACTGCATTGGTTGTTGGACTCCAGAAGATGTGTGTTATGGCTTAGCAGAAAGTTTATCTGCATTTTGTTGGTATCCTGAGACTTTGTCTGAGACTAAAGGTGGCAGACTAATTAATCTGTCAGAAGAAATCTCAAGGCAGTCAAATGTTGAGGCAGTGGCATGGCTATTGTTGGGGACTTTTAGCCAGATTTATGTTGTAAATCAAGAGCAAAGAACGCAGCAGGATGATTTAAAATATTGTGAGTTTGGCCAGAAAGCTGTGAACTATAAAGTTAGAGCTGAGATCTCAATCACTGAGAAGAAACACAAAAATAAAAATGATGACCTGTGAGCATCACAAGAAGACGCAGCATGTCTCCACCCTTTGCAACCTCAAAACTGCAAAAGTGAAAGACTTTACCTGGAGGAGAAAGCTGCAGAGCACCATGCTCCACAGTGGTGGTGGAGGCCACATGAGGTTCCAAGATGGCAGCAACCACACCAGGTTCCAGAATAGAGGTAACATAGAGAAGCTGTTCCTCACAGTCACAATCAGAGTGATCAGCTATCCAGGCACTTGACCCCTACAGCCAAGAGAGAGAGGAAAGCCTGGCTACTGCTCCATCTAGCAGCAGATGCAGTCAACATCCATGTGGCGCTGATTATAGGCACATACAGAATGCACAAGCTCTGAGGTTAAGGCTGCTTCCACTCCAATTTCTGAAGGTCTGGGAGCCCAGGAAATATGCCCTTGAGAGGGTAGTCTGTGAAGCTGTGAGTGTGAAGCAAAAGGTGCAATGGAGAACTCAGAAATTTAGAAAAGCCAGGAGCATGGATCATCTAAGGAAAGCTGCAAAGATTGAGCAGAGTGGGCCTAAGAGAGAAGCCCTGGGACCTATAACAACTGGAAGTGCCATGAGGGTGGAATCACACAAGCCCTTTGAGGCTCACAATTTGCCACAGATTACTTCAGATGCTGGATGTGCAACTACAGGACTTAACATTTGCCCTGCTGGATTTTGGCCTTGCTTTGGTCTCAATCCTTTGTATTCCCCTCTTTGTAACTTTTGAAATGAAAATGTTTATCTTGTGCCATTGCATGTGGAAAGTGTTTAACTTTATTTTCATTTCCACAGGGGTATGCAGCTAATAATTTGCCTTAGATCTTGGAGGAGACTTGGGACTTGAACTTTTCAGCAATGTTGAAACTGTTAGGACTTTGGCAACTCTTGCAGATGGACTAAATGCCTTTTGCATAAAGTGATGTGCATGAGTCTTTGGGGGGGCAAGGACAAAATGTTATTCTTGTAATGTAATATAATGTAGTTAGACTTAATGCTGGTTCTTAAGGATTGTTAAGCTGTGTTTTAATGTTCAAGTTGCAAGTATAAGCATGTCTTGTATCTGGAAACTGGTTTAAAGAAATGTGTCTGCTTGCCAAGCTGACAAGGGATGGATTGTTATGGTTGATACTTTGTGTCAACTTGAGAAGTTTAGAAGTTTAACTAAGCAGGGACTCAGAGACTCAGCAGGGAGCCAGGGTCCTTACTTTGTAAGTATCCTCATCCTGTATAAGAATAGATCACAGAGATTTTGTGAGTGCTGCACCTACCCTGGAGGGGGCTATGTACAAGGGAGGAGAAGAGGCTTGTTTTTCCCTTTTTTGCTCTGGTTGCTGCCTTGAAGTGTTGCCCCAGTGCCATGTCACCCTACCTTGTAATCAGCTGATTATGGACTAAAACTTCCACAAACAGTGAGCTAAATAAACCTTTACTTCCTTCATTTTGGGTGTTGGATATTTTGTCCCAGCAATGAGAGAAAATAACCAAGACATATATCAAGGTCAAATATTCATGACCAATCACATTAATTTTTGTACTATCCTAAATGAATTATGCTGATAGTTTTTTCACCACTTTTGGCAAAGGAGAGACAAAATATGATATAATAGTACTAGAGGAACTGAGATGAGAGTAATTTCATGAGCTTATATAAGAAAATTATAAGAAATTGGTGTACTGGTACATACCTGTAATCCCAACTGTTCAGGAGGCCGAAGCAGGAGGATTGCAAATTCAAGTCAAATCTGGACAATTTAGGGAGACTTCATCTAAAAAAAAAAAGACCAGAGGAGGGCTGATGATACACCTCAGTGGTACAATTCCTCTGGGTTTGATTCCCAGTATGAGAGAGACAGAGACAGCAAGACTGAGAGACAGAGACAGAGACAGAGACACAGAAAGAAAATATATTAAAAGGGATTTTGGGAATACTTCCTGAGCATTTAGTATGAGCCAGGTACCCTATCTTAAAATTCCAGTCACCAGCAAAGGAAAACATAGACACTCTGCAGTTATACTTTGATGATTTCAGATTCCATTTCTAATCTTATGACACTCAAATTTCTACAGCCAAGACTTCTGTGAGTTCCAGAGTTGTATATACAACTAGCTACTCAATATTTCCACTTGAATATGCAAGATTGAACTTACAGAATTGAAGTTATAACCATTCTTCATTATTTTCCAGCAAAGAAAAAAAAATGTAACTCATCCCTCTTCAAAACTTTCCCTTTTATTGAATGCTCCTTTTTAATATAATGTCTTAGGAAAAAAACATAGAGGTAGTTTCTTAATTACTTTTCTCTTATTGCTGAGAAAACCAACACTCAAAGTTAAAGGAGAAAAGATCTACTCAGCTCACAGGTTGTAGAGGTTTCAGTTCATAATGGGCTGGCACCATGAATCAATCCCAGCATCACACACTCTAGGTTCAGCCACCTCTGCAAAAATCCCCACTTGTGACAGCATGAGACATGAAGGGGACATCTAAAAACAGGTAGAGATGGTATCTTTCATTTTCTAAGCTGTTTTAGTTTTCGATTTTTCAAGTTATTATCATTACCATTGTTGTTGTACTGGGAATTGAACCCAGGGCTTTCACTCTGAACTACATTTCCAGTGCTTCTCTCTCTCTCTCTCTCTCTCTCTATATATATATATATATATATATATATATATATATATATACTCTCCATATATACGACAGTGTTGTGCTAAATTGCCCAGGCTGGGCTTGAATTTGCAATTCTTCTTCCTCAGACTGCCAGGATGCTGGGAAATTTTATCTCTTAACCATTTATAACTCTGAACACTTCTCTCCATTTCACCACCACGACCACTGCCCTAACCCAAACTGCATTTGTATTTTATGTGAAGTGCTGTGAAAGATCACAAACTAGTCTCCAGAGACCAGTCCTGACCCTCTTCTTTCACCGTGCAGGCAGGATGGACTTTTTATACATTGCTCTATCCTTGGCACTTAGAAGGGCACATTGTAACAGGAAGCATCTTAAATATTTGCTGAGTACATAAATGAGTCACTCCCTTTTCCTTAAAATGTTAAAGGCCAATATCTTTAACAAAGTTTGTAAATGTCAAAATAATTGAATATAATCTCTCATCAGTGTCTATCCTGAACTCTCACTCTCTGTGCCTCAACCAAACTGGGTTTCTTTAAACTTCTCACACAGTCCTGTTCCTCTCACCATAGGGTCTTTTCACAGATATCTTCCCAGTCTGGGTTTGTAGTCCTCCTTAACTTAATGAGCTCTTGCCATTCTTTAAACTCTTAGGCTCAAGAAAGCCCACTGTCCCTGTTCTCCAAAGAGACAGTTTTCTTATTAATTTACTGAAGAAGCCTGTGCCCTCTTTTTCTTTTACAAGACTCTTCTGTGTTTGCAATTATATATTCCTAACTGTGATCAATTGATTAATGTCTGTCTCCTTGTTTAAATGGGAAATCCTGCAAGTATAGGGAAGATGTTCTTTTGTTCACTAGTGGTTAGCACTTTGCTTAGCTTGTAACTGTTGCACTTTGAATATTTACTAAATAAAGGAAATACTTTATTAAAAAACTCATTAGTTGCCAATTATAACTACATGCATGATTATTTAATAACATCCCTAAATCTGTTTGTAAATAAAATCGCAACTTGGGTACAATTATATTACCATCTACCTTTGCCAGTATTCTTTCCTCCCAGTACTTTAAGATTTACTATAGGAAAATGCGTATGTGTGTGGAGGGTCAAGGATATGTGTGTGTAAATTGACTTGCTCATCACCTAATGGAAGGCAATGATAAATGTATTATTCAGAATACAAAGAGTAAATAAACTAAATCTGATTTCTATGTTTATAGAGTTAAAATTTTAGAAGTTCACCATCTATAACTGTCTTCAGGTAGCAAAACAATTTTAATTGGCATTTCTAGGCCTAAAAGGAGATGAACTGAGTAAAAGCAGACAGAATCAGCCATGAAGTTGAAGGGCTTGATTTTTCACTATGCCAAGTGTCTGAGGGGGATTTATTTAATTCAGTCAGTAAGTCAACAAGTCAGTCTAATTCTCTAAATCTGGTTATTTTCCTTTGAAAAATGTATTCATTCTCTCCACCACCAAGCATATTTTCAGGACTATGAAATTCTCTTTGCCACAGTTAATGAAAAAGAATATAAGGAGTTATGCAATAATAGACAATTGGTGTTTTCAAAGCAAGATTATGGTTCTCATTCCCACTCAAAGAAATTCTTTGTCAACTAAGCTATAAAATTCTCTCCACCTAGAAGAAAATCAAATTCAATAGCTTGCAAAAGTTCTCTAGCCCTGTAAACTTATTGCACTTTTAGTCATTCAGTGTTATGTTCTTGATTAAAATATTTGCAATTATCAAATATTATTTCACTATATTTAAGAAATAAAATTTCCAAATGTTTTCCCAGCCCTAAATATGTATCAAATTAAGTTTTTATTTTTCTTTAAGACAAGCAGGGAAAAGAACTATGTGCTTTTCTTAATTGGCATCTTGGGTAATCAGTGCTATTTAATAACTATTTCCACATTACCTAAAGTTTATAACATGCATTGCTTAATTTGATCCTCTGAATAAACCTATAAAGACAGCATTTTATCCTCGCTTGATGTTCACAGGTGACAAAACTGGGTGTTACCTGTCATTATCAGATAGTAAAGGGTTGAGCTGACACATCATTCATGTATTCAGATTTTAAATCCTATGCTTTTGTGCTTTATGCCATTCTGAAGAGAATAGCTCTCCTCTCTTAACTTACGTTTGAGTTACTTGGAGAATAGGTCAGAACCAATTGTTAAAGTTACCAGTATCCCTAAACTGCAATAAGGAAACTGTAAGGGGGTGACAGTGACTATGGAATGCCTTTAGAGATACTAAGAGAGGTTCTGACTCCTTCTGACTCTAGAATGAGAGGAAAGGGATTTACCTAAACGATAAAAGTCAAGATTTGTGCTCTTATTGAGCTCCCACTATATGTCAAATACTGTCTAATGTGCGGGATATGCAATGATGGACAAGATATGGTCTCTGCCCCTTAGAATTTCACAATGATTTGGAGGAGATGAACATATAAACAAATAGTCATAAACTAATGTGCAAGAGAGAGGCATACAGATTTTTATAATACAGAGAAAACCACAAACCTTGGCTGACAGTATGGGAAAGACACTTCATGGCTGAAGATCAATTCTAAGGCCACTGAACACATTATTGTGCAGTTTGGGGAGTATGTACTCTGTAAAAGTAAGAGAATTTTAGCTTATTTTCCTATCCTCTCAGCATCTAGTACATGGATGATGCTCAATATATCAATTTGTTTAATCAAACTGGATTGCCAGAAGACAAACTCTGAGGAGACTCATAAAACACTGGTCTTCTATCTTAAAAATAAATATGGCTCTCCAGCCACATAATGAATATCTTCCCAGTTCCACAGTTCATCTGATGTTTCTTACCATAAATATTTCAAACATTTATATTTTATGGAAACTTGTATCATTTCCTTCTGTTAAGACTTTAGGCCTCAGAGTCTATCTTTTTAAAGTGTTTGTCCTATCTGAGAAAAAAGGTGCCTAAGATCTCCAGCTTAGTGATCTTTTAATACTTGCCTCAGATTTCTTTTACTTAAAAGAAATATTTTGTCAATTCCTCTCGCATTAAATGGCCCAAATATTATCATTGCAGTTGATAGCATCATAAATTGAAGTGCCTCTCATTTAATCAGTTACCAAAGTCTATCAATTCTACCTCAAAATCGACTCTGTAATCTTTCGTTACTCTTTAAAACTAATATTTCCTTGTCATCATTTCTTGCCTAGACTTTTACATTAACATTCTAATCCCACATTCACAAAGCTTCCAAAGTGATCTGGAGATTTTATTTTTCAAAAACCTTTCATGGCTGTCTATTGCTAATGGGATAAATTCAGTGCACCCTAGCATGATTTACCAGGCCTTTATGCCCTGAAAAGTGGATTGGGCTGGAATGAATTACAGGGTGTTTTTTGTAAATACAATAGTCATAGCCCATAATCAGTTCAACAAATTGATGTCATTTTATAAAAATACTGCTATGCAATATTCAAATTTCTTACCCAACCAAATGTAGAGTTATAGAATAGAGCTACAAAACTGGTATGCCTAAATGCTGAAAGGACTATCTCTTTGAAAAAAAAATACTGCTGTCTTGGAGAAAGTGAAGACTATGAAAATAACAGCTTTTTCCACTGACAGGAGGTCCCTGTTGCACTCTCTGATAGTGATTTGGAAATATTTATTTTAACAGAATTGGGATTATGACCATTTTCATACATCAACAGAGGTTCAGGAGTCAGCCCCACAAGTTCTGTTGTCAGTTCTACTGTCAGTGCAACACTGCTTTCAGACTCTGCAGGGTCTGCTGAAACTTTAACTGCTGAAAACTTTAAAGATATTACTTCATTCAAAAATAATACTGAGAGCTTGCTGTGTTGACTTAAATTGTGTGTGTGTGTGTGAGTGAGTGAGAGAGAGAGAGAGAGGGAGAGAGAGAGAGAGAGAGAGAGAGAGAGAGTGTAAATCCTGGAGTTCATACTTTACTAACACACTACTGCCTCCCATAATATGGGAGATATTTTGGAATTGTTTTCTAGTCAATTCTGTTGCATTTTACTTCATTATTCACCTTATCCTGCCCTACCTACTAGTCTGATTTACCTTCAGATACTAAAAAGAATGTTTTAATAAGAGGGTGAAAATTCCAGTCCTTCAGAAAATCATCAGTTGATTTAATGCAAGCCTTTCATTTTTGATGTTGGAGTCTGGCTAGCACAACTGCTGGATCTTAATTCAGAGGTCATACTGCAGTAGGTGGGGTATTGAAAAATGGGTTATTAAAAATTTGCTCCTAAAAAATATGCGCCACTTCCTTTTATTCCCATTCCTTGGCTTTGGTTTCTTTACTGTATCATTTTAATAAAAAGAAAAAAGTAAAGGATAAGATCAGTTAATATAGCCCAAGGAAGTGTCAAAATAAATGGACTCTTCCTATCTGCTATGCTGGAGTGAGTGTCTGAGAAACAACCTTGGCTGAATGACTGAGATCTCGGTTAAAATCCTGATTCATTCTTGACTAGTTGTGAAGTTGATTTACTCATGGGTTGAAACATTTGTCCTGGTTGATTTTGCATCTGTGTCGTGTGTGTGTGTGTGTGTGTGTGTCTCCAGCATTTTCTGATTCTGTGTGATCTGTGTCTCTTTATAGGTAATGAAAGGGGTTCTTGATTCCTTGGTGTCTTGTGCAACTATAAAGAACAAAGAGAAGAAAAGAGATGGAAATATAAAGGAAGACAGTATAACGATTTTTGTTTTTTGTTATTTGATTGTAAAACTTTGTTTTACTTTTCATAAAATAAAAATAAATAAAAAACCCTTCCTGGGGGCAAAGAGAAAGTTGGAAAAATGCTACTTGGGCCAATTACCCCCCCAGTCTTCTCATCTGAGTCTCCTCTCTAGGCATTTCAGTCACGCTTTCTCAATGACTCAGAAGAGTTTCAGATCTAGATCTGACCTCATAACTCCATACCTGCAACTTTATTTTAGGGGCAGAAGAAGCATAGGCATATTGGTGGCAAAAAAAGAGGTAGATGTTTTTGCCAAAGGTAGGACATAATTGGCATGTAAGGTAAAGCAGAGTTTAAGGTAGTAAAGGACAGAAAGCATTGTATAATAATGAATAATAATAATGAATACTTGCTATGTGCAGGGAATTACTCCAGATACTTCACATATACTAACTAACTACATCCCTAGGTAGCCCTATGAGTTAAGTATAAATAATTACGTAGTACATATGACAAAATTGATGTAAACAGAGATGAATTAACTTGCCTATGGTCTCATAATTAGTAAGTGGTAAAAACAGGATCCCAACTCTGGTCTGACTATATGCTTAATCATTGTATCTCAGTGATTGTACATGACTAAGATCTGGTTTTTCCCTTTGTTCAAAATTGTAATGGTAACAGATGTTACTTAAAACAAATAGGACTTGAAAATAATACAATAGAACCTTTTTTGGCTACTGGAGATAAAAATATGCAAATACTGGAAATTGCTATGAAAGAGTCTACAGGGTGTATTTGTAAACATCACTATGAACAGAGGCTACAGAAACTCCCAGGAGTGAGCTGTCTGAGTCTGTCAAACCTGGGCCACTAAACTCTGATTTCACTAATGCACATAGAGGCTCCTGTTTCTTTTCATTCACTCATTTATTAATTTATTTGATTACTTATATGTACATTAATTTGTTTGACAAATATTTACTGAATGCCTACTAGGTTCTAGACTCTATTCCAGGTGTTGGGAATACATCAGTAAAAAAACTAGCTGTATATCCCTTCATCCCTGAGGCTCAGACTCTGGTAAAGGGAAAAAAATAAGATAGAAAAAATAAGTAAAATAAAGATTACATTTGAAAGCAAGTGATTTTGGGAAAAAATGAAAGAGGAAATAATTGAAAGGGTATTGCAATTTTAAGTCAAGATATGGAAAGCCTATCCAAGAAGACGATAGAGTTGAGCAAAACCTGAGAGAGGCAATATCCATGTGTGTATCCATAGGAAGGTGGTGTTAGGCAAACTAGACAGAGTAGACTAAAGGAAAATGCTCTTAGGTGAGTTGTCATTATATTAAGAGAAGATCAAGGAAAATAGTCTCACTGAAGTGGAGTAAGCAATGCTGAGAGTAGTAGAAGGGGCCATAGTGATAATGAGGGATGAGACTGTGATCTTAGAGACCACTGTAACCACTTTGGTGTTTACTTTGAGTATTTGAGGAGGCCAGTGGGTATTTTGAGCACAGAAATGATATGATCTGACATGCTGTAAAGAGACAACTCTGTCTTCTAGAATGGGAATATATTCTTGGGGTCTAAGGATGGAAGCAGGCAGATCAGTTAGTATAAAATGCTTTTGCAATAATCCAAGTGCAGAAGTAATGCCTGTGTTAGTTTCATAATCTAGCTGTGACAAATTTCTACAAATGTAGTCATTAAAAGCAGCACAAATTTGTTGTGTTTCAGGTTGTGGGCTGGTAGTCATGTACAGATGCCACTGGACAAACATCAAGGTGTTTTCATGCTTCATTTCTTTTATGAAGCTCTAAGAACAACTTTATTTCCTCCTTGTCTTATTTACTTTTCACCTGTTGCTGAGGCAAAATACCTGACACTCAAAATTAAGGAAGGAAAGGTTTATTTAGTTCACAGTTTGTGGAGGTTTCAGTCTATATTTTGCTGGCTGTAAGACCAAGTGGCACATGTCAGAGGGCAACAGTTCATGGTGGTGGAAAGCAGCAAAAGCAACAAGAGCAAAAAGGGAGGAGAGTGAGAGAAGATAATTTCTGTCCTTAATACTGTATGTAGGCTACCCACCCTAGGGTGGGTGTAACACTCACACCTATAATCCCAGCACTGAGCCATTAATCAAACTAGAGCTCTAGAAGCCTGCCCATATGACTACATGAGGCTTTGAGGGGACATGTAGATGCAAATTATAACACTTCTCATCCAGGCTGTTGACATAATTAAGTTTCTTTGGGTTGTAGGAATGGGTCTCTATAAATTGAGGGATATTCAAATCTAGCCACCATGGGGGAAGCCTCCAGCTGGTAACCAGCTCAGGCCTGGGAGGCAGCAGCCAGTCCCACCCCACATGCACCCTAGCCACCATCAGGGAGCCAGGGCAGGCTGGCAAAAGCAGCAGCCAGTCCTGCACCTGCGCACCCAGTGGTCACCATTGGATACCCATAGCCAGTGCCGGCCAGGAAAACCTAACAGTCACACTTTGGAGAAATTGTAGCCAATGGGGGAAGTGCCTGGGACCCCACTACCTGCTTGTCTGGAAGAACCCAGGAATATGTCAAGACGAAGAAGCAAAAGGCTGTCTGTGGCCCCCAACCCAAGTAGAGCAGGTCCAGGAGATGTAAACACAGAAGAGATCGGGAGTCACACACCCAAAGTTTCTGAAGTGATGGCAACTGAAGTAAAGAAACAACTTTTTTTTTATTTGAGCAAAGAAAAACAAAACAAACAAAAACTACAACAACAACAAAAAAAACGACATATATAGTAAAAACAACAAGCAAAAGAGACAAGCAAACAACTAGAGTAAATACACAACATTGCAGGTTTACAAAACCAGAAGATAGAAGCTTGACAATGGTTGCAATATTGCACATCGTTATCTTTAAAATGGTTTCTTACATTAACAGATATAGACATGCAAGATTGATCTAATCATATGAGTATTAATTGTTCTTTCTCAATAACGAATACATTCAGCAGTGTTCTTTTTAGTTATCTTACATATACATATATACAGGTTTATATCTTTTCCTCCTCCCTTTTCTCTTTCCGCCCATTCCCTTCCCGATT